>MU709114.1:164802-176791 GCA_026770625.1 Nicotiana glauca
CGCTCACTGGGGGTGTGTACAGACTCCGGAGGGGCTCCTACAGCCCAAGAGCAATATCAATAGGCCTGAAAGCCTTCACACATCACACTCGAGGCCCGGAAGCCTCCTCACATAACACTCGAGGCCTGAAAGCCTCCTCACATAACACTCGAGGCCTGAAAGCCTCCTCACATCACTCAACATATCCTCACAGATGGCCCTCGGCCTCAATCGGTCTAGAAAATAATCATAAGCCTCTTGGGCATCAGTAAAATAATAGTGCTCAACTCAACAACATTTTAAATATTATTAAATCTCGAGTTGAGTATAAACGTAGCTGAGTTCACAAAATAATATAATTGAATTGGACCGATTTTAACTAACATTTCAATTCGTGAGGAAAATAGTGATGTAAATTCACAAAGGATTTCCGGTAATTGGCACGAAGCCCAAATATGGCAATAAGCCAAATCATGGTGAAAAACAGTAAATCTTTATCAAATACGCGGTAAAATATCAACTGGGATGGATCAAGTCACAATTCCCAATAGTAAATGACCTCGCGCTAGTCATACAACGCGTGTCTCATCTCAACATAGCAGTATATTGTGCAATTCGGGGTTTCAAACCCTCAAGGCATTACTTAAAATCATTACTCACCTCAAGACGGTCAAACGTCTACTCCGCTATGCCCTTGCCTCTAAAATTTACCTCTTCGCGCGTCGAATCTGTCCAAAACCACAAAGAATACATTACAATAGGCTAAGGGAGTATAACCCAATCGAAAAGACTCGAAAAATATAGAAAATCACAAAATTTGCAAAACCCGAGCCCCGGGCCCACTTCTCGAAATCCAGAAAAATTTACATAAATACGATCCTTATCTCGCCACGAGTCTAACCATATGGAATTTATCCAATTCCGACACCATTTTGTCCTTCAAATATTTATTTTACATTTTTGAAAGATTCCAAAAATTTTTTCCCAAATTTCATCTCAAACCACTAATTAAAGGATGAATTCAATGATAGATTCATGTACTCTAACCAAATCCGAGTTAGAATCACGTACCCCGATGAATTTCTTGAAAAACCTTCAAAAAATCGCCAAAATCCGAGCTCTAGGTCCAAAAATCAAATAAAACCCAAAACCTCGTATTTATAAAGTACCCCTCGGATTCCGACAGTGCTGACCGCACAAAAATGACCGCGGTCCGCGCCCAGGAAGTGCGGTCCGTGCAAAAATGGTCGCGGCCGTGCAGGAATTTGACTGCAGTGACAGGCTTTAGTATTTTCGCAATACCTTTCGCTACAGATGTTCAAATTATGATTTCTTTAGCTTTTTGGAAACTAGACATGAAGGGCTAAGACTTTTATTTTTGAATCACCTCAAAATTCCTTGTAGATCAAAAGATATGAGCTTCCGAAGTAGGACTAGTGACCCAGCAGGTTCTTCCCGTGCGCGGCCGCGCGCCTAGCGCGAGAAGGAGCGTGGTCGCGCCACCACTGCTGCTCCCTCCATTTTTCTAAGTTCCATGGTGTCCGTACTCGCTCAAAACTCACCCGAAACACACCCGAGACCCCCGGGACCTCAACTAAAAGCACCAAAAAGTCTGAAAACACATCACGGATGGGGAACTGCCCACTAGGCCCAATTTTGACCACCTGGCCGCTAAGATCTTCTTGCTTTGGGACTATTTGGCACAGCCCTAACTGTCTCAAGATTCGATATGGCACATATGGTTGAATGCTTTTGAGACCCATCAGCATTAAATGAGATTTGGCGGCTGACATGTGTATGATTTCATCTACGGTAACCACCCAAATGCCCATTCTATCTGGCTTGCGGTGACAGAACGCAGGAGAGTTACCCATTTAGGGACCCCTTCCGGCAAAATAAACCCGTCGATGCTTGTGGAAAATTCTTCTATACAGGTCTTTTCTGATGACCCATAGCTCATGGACTGACGGCGATGACACAAGTGTTCGATCATCCATATTTGCAGCAATACATTGCAACCCTCAAAGAAACCCCCTCCGGCTTTGCAAACATTAAGAGGACGGAAGATGTCTGCTATTATCATTGGTGCCAGAGTGCTATTGTCTTGCTTGAGCAAAGTGCTGACAACCCCAGCGACTTGTATATTAATTTTCCCGTCTTTTCTAGGGAATACCAGAAGACCCAGAAAGGCCACCATAAATGCAATACACCTATGTCTTTCCCATTTCAAACAGTTTTCCCTGCTACAGATTTTACTCTTGGGATTTTTGAACCATCCAATATGACCATATCTATCGTATATGAATGCCAGAGTATAAAAACCCTCTGATAAGTCTGGGTTGTGCACCATTTTGTGGATCTTCAAAGTGTCTAAGAACTTGTGTATGTTACGGCCCTCGACGCAATAAGATACTGCTCTCTCATAGGAATTTTAGGACCCCCGATGTATCCTGCTAGTTCTTCCAGTGTCGGTGTAAGCTCAAAATTTGAGAAATGAAACACAATGTGTGCCGGGTCCTAGAATGAAATTAACGCCCGTATGATGTCCCCTCTCGGATCAATGTTCAGCAATCCAACCAGGTCTCCCAAGCATAACTTCACCTAAGTCATTCCATCACATACGTAAACCCAAAGGGACCCTGTCTATAGTGGCTCCAGATGAATTCCGACTCGTGCTCATTCTGCACATTTATTATGGTGATTTATAAAAAAAGTAGAACATCTATTTGACTCAAAACAAAACTAATGTTTACTTTTTTCCCAAAAAAAACTGGTTTTCCGAACACGGCCTTTCAGCACCTCCGGGACGAAGATTTTAAGGCTGTAGGGGTTAACCAGCCAAAAAGTAAAAAATGACCAAAGGTGGCCGGTTATGCAAAGTCAGCCTTCCGGCGTCCCTTTAGAGAACATTCGGCTATTTTTGACATAGACGGCATCACCCGACTTTGTTTATGACGAAAAATTAAAAATTTGACATTCTGGCTATTTTTGCAAAAGGGGAAGTTTGACCCGATGAGGGTTGCCTACGTATCTCACATCCGGTGAGAATCAAACCGACGTAGTTCGGGCAAGAAAAATACACTAAATTAAACCAAGACTCTTTTATTTTTTCAAGTAAAACTCCACATTTTCCTTTTTCAAAAATCCAAATTTTGGCAGAGTTTTGACACTACTTGGACATTGGTTTTTTTCTAAAAATGAGTAGTTATCTCTCTACACTACTATATATTTTTTCTCTTTTTCACAGACTTTCAAAATTCCCGATTCAGAAGCCGGTCAGCATGCAAGTCTGAAGCAAATAAATGCGCGAAACAAACCGGATGCAGCAGGATGGTCTTTTTTGTTTCAGGTTGCTTGTCCTAGACGGGCCCAACCCCTATGTTGAGCCCCCTAAGTCAAATGCAACATGATGCAAATAAATGTTCCTACTACGGATCCAGCATGAAGTCAAGTTTTTCTAAGTTCAGAACCTGGGTTTGTGTCCTAGACTGTATACCTGAGCGGACAACTCAAGTCGAGGAGGGGGCTACAAATCCGGGTACCCGCGAGATCGTCCGGCTTAGTAACTTATCCGAGCCTCATTTTATTTAAAGGTATGACACTAACAGAATAGGGTGTCTCAACCAGTGAGCACATCCCCGGAGGTAAGAAGAGAAGGTTTCGGCACAGTTTATATGTACAGTTCAAATAATATTAAAGCGGTAAAAAGCATCATTTTGCACATTAAGCACAGATCATATAAAAATATCAGATAATAAAGCCAAAATACAACAATTTATCACAAGCTCTAATTTCTAACCCTGAACCAGTGGTTCTGGGTCGTTTGTTTCCCCAGCAGAGTCGTCGGAGCTGTCACACCTCCTTTTGGCGCAGAGGGAGTTTTTCCAATTAAAGGACAATCGAAACAGGATTTGCTTATTTATTTCAGAGTCGCCACTTGGGAGATTTATGGTGTCCCAAGTCACCGATTTAATCCCGAATCGAGGAAAAGAATGACTCTGTTTAATAGTCCACGAACCAGAAATCCGAATAAGGAATTCTGTTAACCGGGGAGAAGGTGTTAGGCATTCCCGGGTTTTGTGGTTCTAGCACGGTCGCTCAACTGTCGCATTTGGCTTATTTATCTGATTTTAACAATTATGAGCTTATATGCAAGTTTAAACCTTTCACCGCTTTTATCATTACTATTATTATTTTAACAAAGAATTGTAACGTTGTGAAAATGTATCTCGAACCACGTCACATCAATGTACCCGTGGTTATCGACACATTTCCACTCAGTTGAGATTTGGATTTGGGTCATATAAATGTGCACCCGAGTTTAAGAAAGTTATTTATTAAAGGCGCGCCTAAAGCAACTAGCGTATCATTATTTTGGGTAAGGCCGTGAAATTTTGCGAAACGGCCCATCCTGAAGTCTAAGTAATTTTACAAGCACGTGTAGAGGGCCCCGCAGTTTATGTATTTTTTGTTTGTCGAGGCTCTTCTCATTCATTATTTTAGAAAGAAAAGAATTGCAACGTCATGTAAATGCATCTCGAACCACGTCACAATCAATGTACCCGTGATTATCTTTCGCAAAATCTGGAATGAATGTCAGACCTTGAAAGTAAATACTTGTGTGCGGGATCGGGCCAAAGGCGAAGTGTCGCCAGAATACCTCGCATGGTACAGGAGAAAACATGAGCACCAGAGGCCAGCTAAAAGACCCCACGTCCAAGACTTTGCAGAATCATCACAAGCGCAATAGGGTTGGCTGGCGAAAGAAGAAGGCTATCGGGTTGAAATCGGCAAGCTGAAACAACAAATTGAGGGTTTGAAATATGAAAATAGCTTGCAAGTTGTTGCTGATACAGAAGAAAAGAGCAGATTGACCTGAGAAAATAAGGCCCTGAAAGCCCAAATCCGACGAGTCAGAATGGATGCCAACAACCAACAGAGAAGTCAGTCTGACAAAAGGATGATAGCTGGGTTGAGAAACCAGGTCATTGAAAGCCGAGAGGTTTGGAAAGGGCAGAAGCTAGCATAGCAAGAATTCAAGCCAGATAGGCAAAAGGTACAGTAGCGCGAACAAAACACCTATGGCAAGTGAGGAGGGATTATGAAGGGACCATTGCTATATTGAGAGAAACAAATTCCACTCTCAAAGAGTTGGTCCTTAAACAAACCTGAGATGCTAGAATAGATAGGAAACGCTGCTATGACTTGATGGCACGAATGGAAAAACAGATGGATAAGTTCCAGGACCAACTCGCTAATAACGCTCAAGTGCTGGGAGCAAGGAACCGACGAATAGAGCAACTGCTTATGGAAAGGGATAGAATCAGGGGTAGAATCAAAGAGATCGGGCACTACATCACCATGAGGTGCCTAGAATGTGAGGAAATTCCCCGTTCTACCCTCTTTGCTTCAATCATGGGTTATGTCCACCAGATCATGAAAGAATTGAAAAGTTTGCAAAGGGGCCTTGCACTAAAGACCGCGGAAAGGCCGAACGATGCCCCGCGGGCACCAAAATTCAAAGCTTTAATATATTCCTAGTTCAAGTCTGTATTTTATGTTTTTAAGAGTCTGTTGTCTACCCGTCTGTTCTCTTTTTTTGCATCAAGCTATGCTAGTAGTTTGGAGTCTGTGTTTTGTTTTTCCTTTTCCAAATGGGTAGTTTGCAATAGAATGTTTCGGTAATGAAATGAAAATCCCAAAAATTAGTGTCTTTATTTTTCACTTGTGGGCAGAACTATGCATGGTCTGATTCATATGGGGACATGATACGTAGACAATCCCCATAAGATTCGACCACCACTAAAAAAGAAAAAGAGAAAAGAGTAAGAGAATAAAAGAAAAAAGGAGAAGAAGAAAAAGAGAGAAAAAAGAAATAATAGAGGGTTTCAGAAACACTTGAAATAGGCACAAATAAAATAAGCCGGGATGATGCATGCTGTCAGAGAAAAGACATGTTAGAAATGGTTAAACTGCCTAAGAACATTGCATCCCCCAACGTGCAATTTGCAATATGTGTTAAAACTCTAACGCTGACAAGTTTGTTGTTTCTCCAATTTAAACCAGTTAGTTTGTTAGAATGTACTGGCACCATACCATTATCAAACAAGATCTAAAGGGCTCATACTGAAAAGCATGACTAACTCAGAAAACAGTGTCGAGGAGGAGAAGACGAAAAATCAGGTGCTGAAGGTGGCAATGGATAAAATGAGACTGGAAATGAACGAAATGTAGTTTGCCTTGGCTAAGGTACAAAAGGTGCCCGACCCTCTCGTTACTCCTACTCTCCCACCAGGACACACACCGGAATACCCTCCCCACGGCCCTTCGACAAGCTTCCCAAGTCACCAGTACTATCAGGGAAGAAATGCCTATGATCCCCAAGCTCCACCGCCCAATCAGAACCCTCCTCCACCAAATGTTCCTGTTTTCATGGGACCCCCATCAGCCACGCTAGAAAGATCATCTAGTGAGCCGTTGTTTCAGGCTCACGATAACCAATATTATCCCCCTGAACCTACATTCAAAGCACCCGAGCCACATGTCTATAATCCCCTTTGAAGTCCCGGTAGAGATTGAAAAGTCGGCTAAGAGCCCAGGGCAGGGCAAAGTGCTTCGAAAATTTAAAATCCTGGAGCAGTCTTTCAGGAATATGCATGGGTTAGGCAGCCAGATCAGCATGGCCTACAAGGATCTGTGCCCTTTCCCTGACGTTCAATTGCCGACAGGGTTCAAGATGCCAAAGTTTGATCTATACGAAGGGCACGGTGATCCAATGGCGCATCTGCGAGGTTTTTACAGCAACATGAGAGGTACACAAGACAGGATCCTAGCAGGTGGTACACCTGGGATGATCAACGCAAGCATTTGCAGGTCACTTCCAGTACAACCTTGAGATCGTCCCTGACCGTCTCACATTACTGAAACTTGAGAAGAAGCCCAGGGAAAGCTTTCAGGAATTTGGGTTCCGATGGAGAGAACAGGTAGTAAGAGTTGATCCTCCGATGAGGGAGGGGGAAATGGTGGACTACTTTCTGCAGACTCTAGAGCCAACTTACTTTGGTCACTTGGTGACGTTAGTTGGCAAATCTTTCAATGATGTAGTGAAAATGGGCGGTATGATTGAAGAGGGACTTAAGTCCAACAAAATCCTGATCTATTCGGCGATTAAAGCAACAACCTAGGCCATCCAGAGCGGCACGGGAGGTGCGCTCGGGAAGAAGAAAAGAGAAAAGGTCGTAACAGTAGAGGCAGGTAATTGGTCCAGATCGAGAGGTCCTTCCCCTCGCTACCAATCCAGACCCCATCACCCAAATTACCCACACACTCCAAATTACCCTCCTCAACCCTACTACCCACCACAAGAACCATATTTCTCCGTCCATCAGGCCTAGATATATACCCAACCTCCAGCTCGCGTGCAATGGCGCGCGCCGGCTCCCCAAAATATGTACCCACCTCCACAGAATATATATCCACCTCTACAAAACACATATCCACCACCAAGGGCCTACAGGAACCCTTCAGGGCCAGGTCTCCGCGGGAATCTGTCTTTCAGAAATGAAAGGGTGCAAAGATAGAGAACATTCACTGAGTTGGGAGAAACCTATACTACTTTGTTCCACAAATTAAGGCAATTAGGCTTGTTGAGTCCTGTTGAGCACAGATTGCCAAATCCCCTTCCCAAAAATATGGACCACTCAGTAAGCTGTGAATATTGTTCGGGGGCTCCCGGACATGATACCGAGAAGTGCTGGAAGTTGAAACATGTAGTGCAGGATCTTATTGACACCAATAGTATCGAGGTTCAGAATCTAGTGGCACCCAACATCAATCAAAACCCATTGCCAGCACACCATGAAGCCCACATGATCGAGCTAGTGCACGAAGGAGGGGATCTAAAGAAACCCTCACAAACCGTGATGATGATCCGTGCCAGTATAAAAGAAAAGTCGACCAGTGGAAAAGAGGTGGTACAGTTGGGAGAGGTAGATGTCAAGCCAGTGGTGGTGATGGGAAAGAGTTCGTCTGTTGTTGCAAAGAATCCAGAGCAGGTCAAAGTAACGGTGCAAGGGGTACCAGGCAAGCCAGTATGCATAGGGCCAGTTGTTATCAGGCCGGTAATGCAGTTGCCAATAATCAGCAAGAAAGCCGTGCCATAGAGCTACAGTCAAGCGATGATAATGTATAAGGGGAAGGAGTTTGTGGAAGAAATATGTGAGGCCCAGGGTTTAACTCGTTTGAGAAGGTGTTTTGCTCCCGTAGAGTTAAGAAGGTCCAACCCAGCGGTGATAAAGAAACCTGTGACAGAGGAAGAGGCGGAGGATTTTTTAAAGAAAATGAAGGCACACGATTACTCCATTGTGGAGCAGTTGAGAAAGACCCCGGCATAGATTTCGTTGCTGTCATTGTTGATCCATTCCAACGACCATTGCCAGGCATTGATGAAAATCCTGAACGAGGCCCATGTTCCGGATAAAATCTCTGTAAATCACTTGGAAAGGATAGTGCACAAAATCTTCAAGATAAACCGAGTGACATTTTCTGATGATGAATTGCCAGTAGAGGGTACAGAACTCAACAAATCCCTCTACTTTACCGTGAAATGTGAAGAATCGGTGGTCACTCGGGCATTGATTGATAACGGGTCAAACGCCAACATCTGTCCTTTGTCTACTCTGAATAAGCTGAAGGTTGATAATGATCGGATTCATAGGAACAACGTCTGCATCCGAGGTTTTGATGGGGGTAGTACTGACACGGTGGGGGATATCATACTGGAATTGACCATTGGTCCAGTGGAATTCACCATGGAATTCCAAGTGATAGACGTGGCAGTATCATATAATCTTCTATTGGGCCGACCCTGGATTCATGCCGCCAAAGTAGTGCCTTCTACGTTGCACCAGATGGTGAAGTTTGAGCGGGACAGGCAAGAGATAGTGGTGCACGGGGATGCCGGTACAGGCACTGTGGGAGATGCCATTGTTCCATTCATAGAAACTGATAAAGACAAAGGTCCATGGGTTTACCAAGTTTTTGATACGGTCTCAGTGGATAAAATTTCTGAGGGCGAAGACCTTCCACTTCCCAGAATCGCAGCTGCGACCTTCATGATAGCCTTGGAAATGTTAAACAGCGGGTTTGTACCAGGAAAAGGTTTGGGGGTTGATCTGCAGGGTATTGTCCAGCCAGTTTCTTTGGCCAAAAATCTGGATACTTTTTGGCTGGGATTCGATCCTACAGCAGCAGATGTAAGACGGGCTCGAAAGTTGAAGAAGAGAGTTTGGGTTCTTCCCAAGCCGGTTCCGTGTCTCTCCAGATCCTTTGTCAGAGTAGGTAGCAGAAAGTTGTCGGCCCCGAAGGTTCTCGGACCACTGATTGGGTCAGATGGATATTTGAATCAGGGTTTTGAAAGGATGTTCACCGACGTCAATGTGATAGAAGCTGGAGAAGTGTCCAGGAGGGTAGATATACGGTTTGTGGGGCCTACGGCAAATATCAACAATTGGACGGCTACTCCCCTTCCTGCCCATAGGGAGTCTTGGTAGTGGGCTCTGATTTTTCTTTCTTGTTTTCTGGATTATTTTAGGGTTGTAATCCAGTTTTTGTTTTATTTTTGTATTCGGCAAAAGTGTGAAGATCTCTTATCCCGCATTTTAATAAAGTGAAAGTTTTCTCCTCCTATTTTGTTTAATTTTGTTTTCTTCTTTTCTCTTTCTGAATAGTTCTCTTTATATTGGTTCTAATGACGTGGCATGCACAACAGATCTTCAACCTAGTCTAAAAAATCAATCTGATTCCGAACTAATTGTACAAGAGGTCGATTATGATGATGAATCGAAATACGATGAGGATGAAGCCTTTGAAGAGATTAATGGAGAATTAAACCAGTTCGAAGAGAAACCCAAGCCCAATTTGAATGAAACTAAAGCTGTCAATCTAGGGGATGCGAATGACATCAGAGAAACTAAGATAAGCATCCACATTGAGCCAAACATAAGGGAAGATCTAGTCAAAGCACTTATTGAATTCAAAGACATTTTTGCATGGTCGTATGATGACATGCCGGGTTTAAGCACTGATCTAGTGGTTCACAAATTGCCAGTGACCTGGCATGCCCTCCCATCAAGCAGAAATTGAGGAAGTTGAAAACAGATATGAGTGTGAAGATTAAAAAAGAAGTAACCAAGCAGTTGTAGGCAAAGGTTATTCGGGTCACTCGATATACTGATTGGTTGGCCAATGTGATGCCAGTGCCGAAGAAAGATGGGAAGATCCGGGTATATGTCGATTACCGCAATCTGAATAGGGAAAGCCCAAAGGATAACTTTCCATTACCCAACATCCATATTTTGATTGATAATTGTGCCGGACGTGAGATCGGGTCTTTTGTGGATTGCTATGCTGGGTATCATCAGATCCTGATGGATGAAGAATATGCGGAAAAGACGGCTTTCATTACGCCGTGGGGGACTTATTGATACCAAGTAATGCCGTTTGGCTTGAAGAACGCTGGGGCAACGTATATGAGAGCAATGACTAGTGTGTTTCACGACATGATACACAAAGAGATTGAGGTGTACGCGGATGATGTGATCATAAAATCCAAGCATCAGGTAGACCATGTAGTAGACCTAAGGAAGTTCTTCCAAAGACTTTGAAGGTACGATATTAAGCTCAACCCGGCCAAATGTGCATTTGATGTTCCATCGGGAAAACTATTGGGATTCATTGTCAGTCGGCGAGGCATTGAGTTGGACCCGTCAAAAATCAAATCCATCCAAGAATTGCCACTGCCGAAGAACAAAACAGAAGTAATGAGTCTGTTGGGAAGGTTGAATTATATCAGCAGTTCATCGCCCAACTCACAGCGACTTGTGAACCCATTTTTTGACTACTGAAGAAAGATGTCGTGGTAAAATGGACCGAGGAATGTCAGGAGGCGTTTGACCAGATCAAAGGCTATTTATCAAATCCACCTGTGTTGGTTTCACCCGAATCGGGAAGACCGTTGATTCTCTATCTAACGGTTATGGAGAATTCGTTTGGTTGTGTACTAGGGCTACACGACATTACAAGAAAGAAGGAGCAAGCCATCTATTATCTCAGCAAGAATTTTACAGTATATGAGGTCAAGTACACTCGACTTGAGAAGACATGTTGCGCCTTAACTTGGGTGGCACAGAAATTGAATCATTATCTGTCATCATATACTACTTACCTCATTTCACGCCTGGATCCATTGAAGTATATTTTCCAGAAGCCTATGCCCACAGGGAGGTTGGCGAAATGGCAAATATTGCTCATGGAGTTCGACATCGTCTATGTGACGAGGACGGCAATGAAAGCCCAAGCATTGGCCGATCACTTAGCTGAAAATCCTGTTAATAAGGAATACGAGCCCTTGAAGACGTATTTTCCTGATGAAGAAGTGATGCATATAGATGAGTTGGAATTGACCGATGAACCAGGGTGGAAGCTTTTCTTTGACAGAGCTGCAAATGCAAAGAGAGTTGGAATAGGAGCGGTACTTATCTCTGAAACAGGACATCATTATCCTGTTACGGCTCAGCTACGTTTCTATTTTACCAACAACATGGCTGAGTATGAGGCATGCATTTTGGGGTTATGATTAGCCGCGAACATGGATGTCCAGGACGTCTTGTCTTGGGAGACTCGGACCTCCTAGTGCATCAGATTCAAGGTGAATAGGAAACACGGGATTTGAAGCTTATACCATATCGACAATGTTTGCATGATCTAAGCAAGCAATTTCAATCAGTGGAGTTCAGACACATCCCAAGAGTTCACAATGAGGTTGCCGATGCTTTGGCCACCTTAGCATCGATGTTGCACCACCCAAACAAAATCCATGTAGACCCATTGCATATTCAGGTTCGTGATCAGCACGCTTATTGTAACATGATAGAGGAAGAAATGGACGGCGAGCCATGGTTCTATGATGTCAAGGAATACCTCAGGATGGGGATATACCCGGAGCAGGCCA
>MU709114.1:177848-195928 GCA_026770625.1 Nicotiana glauca
TTTTTCCTCAGTGGAGGAGTGTTGTACAAAAGAACACCAGATTTGGGATTGCTGAGATGTGTACATGCCGGTCAAGCCATGACAGTGATGCCAGAGGTACATACCGGAGTTTGTGGGCCCTATATGAGTGGATATGTACTGGAAAAGAAGATTCTTCGAGCAGGATATTATTGGCTCACTATGGAGCGTGATTGTATCAGTTTCGTGCGAAAATGCCATCAGTGTCAGATACACGGAGATCTGATTCATTCTCCGCCGACAGAATTGCATACGATGTTAGCACCTTGGCCATTTGCTGCATGGGGCATATATGTCATTGGACCTATTAAGCCGGCAACTTCCAACGATCATAGGTTCATTCTGGTAACCATCGACTATTTCACTAAGTGGGTTGAGGCTAAAACCTTCAAGTCAGTAACCAAGAAGGCAGTGGTGGATTTCGTTCATTCCCATATCATCTGTAGATTTGGGGTCCCAAAGGTGATCATCACGGATAATGGTGCTAATCTTAACAGTAGTTTGATGAAAGAAGTGTGTCAACAGTTCAAGATTACACACCGTAATTCCACACCGTATCATCCCAAGGCCAATAGAGCGGTTGAGGCAGCCAAAAAGAACATAAAGAAGATATTGAGGAAGATGGTGGAAGGATCCAGACAATGGCATGAGAAGTTACCATTTGCATTGTTGGGTTATCGCACTACTATTCGTACTTCAGTAGGTGCAACTCCTTATTCATTAGTAAACGAAACTGAAGCAGTGATACCAGCAGAGGTTGAAATTCCATCTATCCGGATTGTCGCTGAGGCTGGGATTGATGATGATGAATGGGTCAAAGCCCGATTGGAGAAGTTGAGCTTGATTGATGAAAAGAGATTGGCAGCAGTATGCCATGCCCAATTGTATCAAAAGAGTATGTCAAGAGCATATAACAAGAAGGTGCGTCCTAGGAAATTTGAAGTGGGACAGCAGGTGCTGAAACGAATCTTGCCACATCAGGCCGAAGCAAAGGGCAAGTTCGCCCCGAACTAGCAAGGACCATTCATTGTGACTAGAATGTTATCCAATGGCGCTTTATGTCTGACAGATGTCGAGGGAAGATGCATCGACATGGCTATCAATTCTGACGCAGTCAAGGGATATTATGTGTAATTTCTTTGATTGTAATTGTTATTTGTTTTGTTTGTTTGTACTTGACATTTATCGGATAATGAAATGACAGAGGCAATTTTTCTACTATCCAAACACTTTAACCTTTGCTTCCCCCTTTGAGCCTTATTTATTCTTTCATACCCCTCTCTTGGAATCATTAATGAAGAAAAACAATAATGAAAAAAGAAGAGAAGAAAAATAATAATAATAATAACAAAAACAAAAAGGAAAGTCACAAGAAATACAAAGGAATCAAGTAAACTACGTTCGACCTGATTCCTCAAAGAGGATACGAAGGCGCCTCACGGCTCGGTCTTAGTGTCACAAAAATAAAAAAATCCCCCAAGCAAGAAAACTGGGGCAGAAGTTATGCTTTAAAAAAAAGTTTGATTCCAAGAGTTGTTATGTTTTACCCATTAACGTTATTTTGAATCTTTTAACATCCTTTTCTTTTACCCCCCACACAAGACCCATATTGATGTCCAAAAAAGACCTCCCGATCAGTATCCGAGAGGTGCCGAGTCAGGCCAATGAAAGCCGGGAATAACACACTGATCCCCGACTGAATGAGGATCATGAGCTGAAGGAATTAATAGCCAAAAGAGTCCCCATTAGAGAGAATCTTATCGGTAACACTCCAATCCCCATCTAAGAAAGAAAAATATAATGAGAGGGTCTTATCGGTGAAAGCCTTCACAGGCACCATAAGGCGACATAAGCTGAGAGAAACAAAATGAGAGATTCTTAGGGTGAAAACCTTCACAAGCACCATAAGGCTATGGGAGTCTATAGAAATGAGAGAGTCTTATTAGTCAAAACCCCTCGAAGGGCACTATGAGGCGACAAGATAAGATTGACAAAAAGGATCCATCAAGGCATCAATCAGTGCAAAAATGTGATTCGGCAAAAGAGCCGGGCGCCTGTTTATCCCCAGCAAAATGAGACCATCAGAAAGATTGATTAATAAATGGACTGGGTTGGTTACATCTAGAATGCACGACATAATCATTAGGATCGGTTATACCATTCAAATAAGTTCTTTTCCTTTTTCTTCTCCCCAGTATTTGTTCAGAAAGACTTCTTCTTTTTCTATCTTTTGAAGTCATCACTTTTCATTTCTTTGTTTTAAAAACATTTTCTCCAGCAGTTTGTTTTTGAGAAAGAATTTTTTCAGAGCTTACTACCAGTTGCCAAAATAGTGCAAAGCAAAATGCGAATAGGACATGCCAAAAATAAGGCAATAAAATGGAAAAGACATTTGTTGCAAGACCAAATGATGAATTGGTCTAGAATGTCAGGGAAAGAATGGAGAAAAGAAGAAAAACAACAGTTGAGAAATTTGTGAATAAGAATCGTCGGGAAGAAGGAGCATCCCCGATAGATTTTTGACCAAGTTCCAAAAGGGTCGGACAACACGAGCTGGGAAGGAAGAAAAAGAAAAACCATCCCCAGCAGGAATATCATCCCCAGCAAATAACATCATTCCCCAATGAGTTTTGGGAATGTAGAGCAGGGAAAGGGAAAAGGGAAGAACCATACCCAACAGGAGTACTACAACCAACCACCGCACTTTAAACTAACGAAATTTTCTTTGATTTAAGACAGGGACGGAAGCTATGTCCATATCAAGATCTCTACATCATATCAAGCTCTTTGCGCTGCATCAATCATTGTAATTACCAAATCAAGCACCATATATCGGGTCTATCCGCCCTCAAATAGGATATTGCGGGTCTATCCGCCCTCAAATAGGATATTTCGGGTCTATCCGCCCTCAAATAGGATATTTTGGGTCTATCCTCCCTCAAATAGGATATTTCGGTTCTATCTGCCCTCAAATATGATATATCGGGTCTATCCGCCCTCAAATAGGATATATCGGGTCTATCCGCCCTCAAATAGGATATTTCAGTTCTATCCGCCCTCAAATAGGATATTTCGGGTCTATTCGCCCTCAAATAGGATATTTCGGGTTTATCCGCCCTCAAATAGGATATTTCGGTTCTATCCGCCCTCAAATAGGATATATCGGGTCTATTCGCCCTCAAATAGGATATTTCGGTTCTATCTGCCCTCAAATAGGATATTTCGGGTCTATCCGCCCTCAAATAGGATATTTCGGTTCTATCCGCCTTCGAATAGGATATTGAATTTAATCCTTCCTCAAAAGGACATTTAATTTATTTTGACTCGAGTGGTCCTGCTTGTATAAACATTGCCAAAATATATATTTCATAAATCATTGCCAAATGCATTTTATTTTCAAAGTTGTTGTTGAAGTCAGGAGCCCTCCTGAAGAGAGGAATGGCATTTTATTTTCAAAGTTCAAGTCAGAAGGCAGTAAAGCGGATGGTTACAACAAAAAACCCCCAGCAAAAATTCCACAACAGAAATCAAAAGGAAGACTACAAGTCAAGTCAGGAAGAAAAGCACCGGAAAAAACACAAGCCGACAAGGAAGCAAGGCAACAAGAGCAAGTTGAAGATAGATAAGATTTTGTAATTACTAGTTTAGTCTAGCTTCGTGTTTTTCTTTTAGCAATTGGTGTAATAAGGAGGTCGGAAAGCGATAGTAACAGCATGCAGCAGCAGTAACATCAAATTGCAGTCCCATGGTAGTCCCAGCTACCAAAATTTCCCGAACTCAATTGACATGATTCCCTTTTAGCCAGGGATATGTAGGAGATCTTTTGAAGCAAAGGTTCGGTCAAATCTTTTCAAAATGCTTCACACGGAGTACTCAAATGGGCAAAAAATCGCTCGCTCACTTTATCTTTGCACGAAAACTCTGCATGTTTTCGGACAAAGAGGGGCAGCTGTAAGCACGTGATTTTTGACCTATATTAGAACAACTCCCAAAAATTTAAAATAAAATAGTTTTGCGTTGTGTGAAAATTTTATGGATTTGTTGTATTTCTCTTTTATTATTTGCATTTGTGCGTGCAGGTTTATATGTCTAAATTAATAGAAAAATACAAAAATATGTTGCAATTACATTTAGGATATAATTTTATATTTTTGGAGTCATTAAGTAATTTGTTGTTTTACAAAAATGAAAAATCACAAAATAATGTACTTCGCATTTTAAAATTGTGTTGATTTTCTTTTATGCAATGTTGTGTGATAATTGTTTCTTAAGAATTAATTAACATTTTTCTAAGTTAATTTGGATTTTTACAATTTAATTTAGGAATTTTGGTAATTAGGAATTAAAAGAAAGTGAAAAAAAAGAAGAAAAAACGAAATATGTAACAAGAATCAGACCAGGCCCCCAATCCAAATCCAGCCCAAATTTTACCCCTTTACCCGACCCAGTCCAATCCGTCGCCCAGACATCCAAATGACGTCGTATCTGGCCAATCGATCTAAGCTGTTAAACCCATCTGATCGAACGGTCAGAATCGCTCGCCTCAACTCGTGTCCGGGCCCGACCCGTTCCATCAAAGACCAACCCGGTCTCGGAGACGTCTAAATGACGCTGTTCCTCTTAAGTGAGAGATCCAGGCCATTGATCTTGATCGATCCAACGGTCAGGATTAATTACTCCCCCCACTATATATTTCTAAAACAAACCCCACCCCCTATAGCCAAACCCCACCTATCGTCTCTCTCAGAGACTCAAACGAGCCCCTGTAACGCCACCGCTATCTGCCGCCGAAAATCGCCTCACGGCAGCGGGCAATTCCCAAACCACCCCATCTTTACACCATAGAACCACTAAACCATCCCTTCCACGAATCCACAACCCTTGTTCTCCGAATCATCACCAGCGTCTTCGAATCTTCAATTGAAGTTCAGTCCAAAAACCCCAGCTTGTCCGAATACCCCCAAACTAACATCATCTCCTCACCTCAACCTCCTCGTCTCCGTGCCACCTTCAACCTCCCTCGAATCGACCTGGAACCCGTCGAATATCAATTTTAAGTCAAGAACCCTAACACCGCTGCAAAATTCCCTAGTGGCGGCGCCAAACCTAAACCCACCCTAGAGTGACACCCAATAATCCCCTTGACCTCCTCATTCCTAATCCCTAACCAACTTGGCTTGAATCTGAGTAAAACTCGTCGAATGGCGGATCTAGGGTCCAGTGGTTCGATACTGTCTCGAAGTTGTAGGGATCGAATGGGTTTCTAGTTAGTATTATAAGCCTATTTTTGACAAGATAGATGTATAATACTAACTGGAAACCATTTTCGAAGAGCATATTGATTGGAATTTGGTATAAGCTTTCGAGGTATTTCTGCTTCTTTGTTTTTCTTTTGTTGTTACTAATGCCTGTTTGATTAAGTTTCGATGAAATCCGTTTTGTTTTCAATTATTTTTCTTCCTTCTCCTTCGAACCTTTTACTTGGTTCAGTTTTCTTCCGATTGATTAGTATGTGTTATAAACTGTCGAAACAATTAAGTAAGTTTCGTCCATTGGTCTGTTCTTGTAGCTAATTCGTGTTTGCGTTAAGTCCAAGAATGTTATTGTCTATGCTTTAGTTTCTTTGATTTTCGTCTGGTTTGCAGTTCTTTGTTATCAATGGTTTAGATGTGTTTATTTTGTCCCCTTTGTATGATTAATGGATTCACTATAATGAATGCGATGGTCAGTTTTGAATAACCAATTACTCCTGGCTAATAGTCCAAGTTTAAAATCAGTAGGTAATTGCCTATCTTTAACCTAGATTTGGTCTTCCAGATGGTTGAGTGAGAAATCAGTTTAGTCAATTGGTAGGATTTCTCATTGAGGTGAATTGGTTATAGCTGATTGGGTATGGGCAGTAAATCACAAGGGTTTTTAGGGGTATTTTGGGGATTTTAGAAGTCTTGAAATGTTTAATCTGAGTGGGTTGCCAGTGAATGCCAATATAACGTTATACTAATGTTTTGTTTAATAGTTAATGGGGAACAAGGCATAATGGTATGGGGAGGTTCAAGAGAAATAATTAAACAAATGGGTAACCCATACCTTGTAAGAGAATATTATGGGCAAATATGTTTTCCTATTAGTTTAAGTGTCCTCAAGGCAGTGATAGGGGGTCTGTTTTGGTTATAAGTAGAGTCATTTTTGACTAAGAAGGGGCTGGCTTTTGAATGTTGAAGAGGTTAGTTTAGTTTGAGAGTAAAAAGTGGGCTGGATTTTGAACACTTAAAAGTTCAATCTTTTAGAGTGTGAAAAACAGAAATCAAAAACCTACTATTCTATTGCATTTCTGGTGTGTTGGTTTGCTGTTTGGTATCTCTGAAATTGCCTGGTATTTCTGGTTTCACTCCTGGTTTTTGGACTGCCTGCTGCTGGTTATTATTGTTGCGGTTTTTGTAATGTTTCTACTACTGGTGGTTCTCATCTTCCTCTTCTTTTGCTTCCCATACCAGGTACATGGCTGTAACCTTGCCAATTCTGTAAGCTGAAAAATGTGGAAGCATGAATACATATGAAATGGAAGTTTGAAGTTTTTTTGATTTAACTTTTCTCCTTCACTGATTGTAGTTAGAACAGTTTATATACTACAATTATGTAAATTTCTGCCGCTTCGTATAACTGGACAGTTTTTGTAGTGATGCAGTCAATAATGTTCTATTTATTTTAGCTTGGTTATTAGGTAGTATGTGTCCAAATGCATGTCAAATAGAATCAGGCCCAGTAGACTGTTTTAATTACCATGGCAATCTAATTTCAACGTTCAATGGTTTGAGTATAGGATTAAAACTAGACCTCTAAGTTGCCTCATTCCAACTGATTGCCTTTCTAAAACTTGCAGTAATTTGCTTAATTAGATTACCATCACTCTATATTTCTGCGTTGCAAAGCTGTGAATATGTGAATAATAACTTAACTAGGCCTCAATATTGGAATAAGATGACCCAGGTCCTGTTTAATACTACATGCGTTGGACCTGGACCCATGTTGGCGAACAGACTCCCCATATGCACGCTTATAATCTGATCTAGCAGACTGTGTTGACTATAACAATTTTTAAGCTTGTAACTTAATTAGGACCTTTTTTCATTTTTAGAGACGGACAAAAAAAAAATAGAAAAATGTAGTCACTTTAGGATTATCCTNAAATTTCACGGCTTTTCCCAAAAAATAACAAACGCATTAGTCACTTTAGGCGTGCACTTTAAAGAACCTTACCTTCTTAAACTCGGGTGCACATTTATGTGACCCAAATCCAAATCTCAACGAAGTCGAAATATGTTGATAATCACGAGTACATTGATTGTGACGTGGTTAGATATGCATTTCCATGACGTTGCAATTCTTTTTTTTTCTAAAATAATGAATGAGACGAGCCTCGACAAACAAAATATTACATAAGCTGCGGGGCCCTCTACACATGCTTGTAAAATTACTTAGACTTCAGGATGGGCCGTTTAGCAAAATTTCACGACCTTACCCAAAATAATGATACGCTAGTTGCTTTAGGCGCGCCTTTAATAAATCACTTTCTTAAACTCGGGTGCACATTTATGTGACCCAAATCCAAATCTCAACTGAGTCGAAATGTGTCGATAACCACGGGTACATTGATGTGACGTGGTTCGAGATACGTTTTCACAATGTTGCAATTCTTTGTTTAAATAATAATAGTAATGATAAAAGCGGTGAAAGGTTTTAACTTGAATATAAGCTCATAATTGTTAAAATCAGATAAATAAGCTGAATGTGACAGTTGAGCGACCGTGCTAGAACCACGGAACTCGGGAATGTCTAACACCTTCTCCCGGTTTAACAGAATTCCTTATTCGGATTTCTGGTTCGCGGAATGTTAAACATAGTCATTCTTTTCCTCGATTCGGGATTAAATCGGTGACTTGGGACACCATAAATCTCCCAAGTGGCGACTTTGAAATAAATAAACAAATCCCGTTTCGATTGTCCTTTAATTGGAAAAACTCCCTCTGCGCCCCTACGATCGCGGGCCAAAAGGAGGTGTGACAACCTTTATCAAAATTTTCCTTCACTCGTTCCATCCTTGGCTCAATTTATGCCACCAGAACTGATTCACCAGCATGCCTCAAACCGGAACCAACATAGCACATAACCGTACAATTAGCTAATCAATAGCAAACTCCCCAACTTGGCTCGAAGCCATAGATCAAAACACTCCCAACAACTCATAACCACTCTATTGATGCCTTAATACCATAGTGAGATTAAACTCAATCCTTCATAAGCTCGTGGAAACACAAATTATCTAGAATTTTTTTAAAACTCTTCTGCAAATCTCGCATTCAACCCCACAATAGTGAAGTCCACTCTCTTAAGCAATCCAAAATTTCAAATTTCAACACGTCCCTTCCGTTACACATGATATCTTCTAACATACACATAAGGATCACACCACTTTAGAACACTCCGGAGGAGATAACCCACCTGCTTCGCTTTAATATAACATTTCCGTATACCTTCCACCGTCATACACATTACTCAGCCACTTAATCTTCCTAAGTCTGAACTCATACCACAATATAAAATTTGCTCCACTCCCAACTAGGGGACACAAAAAGATTCTCCACACGCCAATAACTCAGGGCTACACATCCAGTCACAGCAGAAATCGAACACTTAATAGTTCATCTATTATCCAGCAGACTTCCTCGCCGCTACCAAGTCATATAGATACATCTCAGAGTACTAACATACTCATCACATAGCTATCCAACCACCATTCCCGCTAATAGGGACCATACTGAACACATAAATTTAAAACACTTACTCACACAATTAGCACCTCGGTGCTCAAGCCATAGGCAAAGATCCGACCTTAAGCCCTCCAGATTGGCCCAATATATACTCACGGAGATTACATCTTGCCCCTTGATCGGGGAATCACAAGGCATCAAGGCACATCTGGTACTGAGTGCTCGTGCACACATACAAACGTGTGGAAGGAATTTCAAAAGTTTCTTTTCAAGCTGAATCATGGACGCGCGATAAGAATTCAAGAATGCAAAGTTTTCCTAAAGGTTCTGCAGCCTCTCATGGATAAATACAGACATCTCTATACCGATCTGCGAGACTCTACTAAACCTACTCATGACTCGTGAGACCTAGTAACCTAGGCTCTGATACCAACTTGTCACGACACAAACCCCGCACTGGTCGTGATAGCGCCTCTCGTGAAGACAAGGCTAGCCAACTAATCCAACTCGTCTCCTTGAAATAGTTAAGCATAAGTGATTAGCAAAAATATGACTTAATGATATTAATTAACAAAATTATAACCCAACATAGCCCTAATCGAGGTGTCACAAGTCACGAGCATCTATAAGGATGTAATTCCACTTTGCAAGTCTAAAAACACACTGAACAGGAATAGTGAACAACATAGAAAGACATGGTACTGCGAATGCTGGCAGTCACCTTGCTAAAACCTCAATATCACATCACATGGGTACCCGTGCTCACTGGGGGTGTACGGACTCCGGGAGGGGCACCTTACGGCCCAAGCGCAATATCAAGCCACCTCGTGGAATATAAATCAAGGCCTGAAAGCCTCCTCATATGTCACTCGAGGCCTAAAAGCTTCCTCACATATTGCTCGAGGCCTGAAAGCCTCCTCATATATCCCTCGAGGCCTGAAAGCCTCCTCACATATCACCCGAGGCTTGAAAGTTTCCTCACCTCACGCACAAGTCCTGAAAGCCTCACTCAGTCCAGAAAATATCATAAGCCCCTCGGGCATCAATAAAATAATAGTTCTCAGCCCAGACAACTGTGAAATATTAGTAAAGTCTCTAAAATAAATTAAGACGGCTGAGTTTGCAAAAAATAGTATAATCAACAGGACTGAGTTCAAGTAGTATATCAAATAGTGAGAAAAGAATGATAAAAATCCCCGAAGGGGCTCAAATAATTGGCACGAAGCCCAAATATGGCAATCAACCCAAATCATGAAAATATCAAATAAGTTTCAGTCAAATACGCAATAAAATCAACAACCGAGATGGACTAAGTCACAATCCCTAATGGTGCTCTACCCCACGCTCAATATCTGGCGTGCAAGTCACCTCAATCAAGCACTACGGTGTGCAAATCCGGGGTTTCAAACCCTCAGGATATCATTTACAATCATTATTCACCTAGCTCGCGACGCCTTTGCCCCTCAAATCGGCCTTCACGCGCATCGAATCTATCCAAAATCAGAGCGAATACATCACAATAGGCTAAGGGAACATAACCCAATCGAAAAGACTCAAAATTATCGATAATCACGATATTTGCAAAACCCGAGCCCGGGCCCACTTCTCGAAAAATTAGAAAATTAACATCACCGGATTCCTTATCTCGTCACGAGTCTATACATATCAAAATCCAAAGAATCAGAGTCAATTTGACCCCTCAAATCCCTAGTTTAAGCTCTCTTAGGTTTCAAGCCCTAAGCACCATTTTTTCCTATTAATTCCTATGAGCACGTGATTTTTACCTATACAAATTATTCCCATAAAATTTAAAATAAAAAAATTTTCCTTCATGTGCGACTTTGTGAAATTTTCGTGAAATTTTGTTATTATTTGCATTTTGTTTGTGCCTGTGTATTTCCTTTAATTACTGAAAATACAAAAAATATAGCATTTGCATTTTAGGATTTTTATTTTAAGAAGTTATATTTGAAAAAAAAAAGAAAAAATATAAAAAATAATAATGCACTTTGCATTTTTAGTATTTAATTGCGCGATTTGGTTTTTAATTATAAGCGATAATTATTATTCTGGGTTAGTTAGTATTTTAAAATTAATTTGGTTTTATCATTTTAGTTTTTAATTTTGATAATAATAATAAATAAACAAAAGAGGAGGAACTCATAATTGGGCCACCCATTAGTTTTCCCCCAGGCCCAATGGAAAACCCGGTTAAAACCAGCCCAGATTTTGTCCCACACCCGGTCCAAATCAGCTCATCTCTGAGACTGATGAAACGACGTAGTATGGCAGTAAAACTACGTTGTTTCAATGTCAACGAATCTTAGCCATCCATCCATCCTCATCTAACGGTCCACAACATCGCCCATAACTCATATCCAGCCCCGACCCGTTCAATCAGGGACCGCCCAATCTTAAAGACGTCTGAATGACACCGTTCCAATTAAGTGATTGATCCAGGCCGTTGATCACAGTTGATCTAACGGCCTGAATTCAATCTCCCACCCCGTATATAAGTAAGTAACGGACCCCGCCACTTTAGAACCGCCCTTCTCACCTCTCTCGTCTCTAACCCTAGAAACACCTGTATTCACCGCCTCACACCACCATCCTCCGCCAGTCGGAAATCACCCACGGTGGCGGAAGGTGGCCAAACGCCACCAAATATACACCATAGCACCCCCTCGACCTCCCCGTTCCAAATATCCAACCCATGTACCTCGAATCATTCCGGAACTCTTCGAATATTAGATCGAATAGTCAACCCCAAACCCTAGCTTGCCCAATTGCCACCAAAATAACACCATGCGACCACAGTGCCTCCCTTACCCCAAATCCCATGTCCGTTTCCCTCGAATTACCCTAAAACTTGTCGAATATCGATTTAGAGCCAGGAACCCTAGCGCCGCCACAAGATTCCCTAGTGGCGGTGGCGCCCCGAAGCCGTCCCAAACTATGACCACACAACCACCCTGACCCCCCTCTTCCTAAAGCCATGGAAACTTGCCCTCGAATCAAACCAGGATGGTTCAAATTTCAAATTTAGGGTTCGAACCCTAAAACCTCAAGAGTCTCAAGTCATTTAAGCTAATTATGATTTTGACTGTGTGTTCTTGGTAAGAACACACAGTTAAAGCCAAGATTGGTTTAAAACGGAAGGTTCGAAGGTCCCTCTCAAATTTCAGTTGAGTTAGTAAGTTTCGTGTATCATTTTCTTTTTATTTTATTTTTAGTCTCTTCTTCTTCTTCTTCTTCTTCTTCTTCTTTTTTCTGTGATTTAGCTTAATTGTGAGATGTGAATTAGGTCATAGTTAAATTGTTAATTCATTTCAATTTTAATTCCTTTTTTGTGAATAGTGATTAGTCAAATTTTAGAAACAGTTTTAAAATGTCAAACCTTTTGAATGATACTCGTTTATGGTTTTGTTAAAAAGTGTTGGATCTGAATTAGGTCGTTTTGACCCATTTGTGGTTCGTGGGGGGTAAATTGGTTAGTTTAACCTTATGGGTTTCATTTAGGGGTCTGTTAGGAATCAGTAGGGAACATAGCTGAGATAATTTAATATGCACTAAGCTAATGGACAATTAAAAAAAATTGGAAAAATGGCACGGGTTACTGGATTAAAATACAGGCTGCCCATATCAATAAACTAAAATAATGGGTTTTAATTGGTAAATGGGTATCAGTTGGAAATGACAACTTTTTAAGCACCCTTAGAGTTGGAAAACCAGAGAATAACACGGGGGTAAAGATTTTATTAATGGGTTTTAGTGCTCTCATGAGCTAGAAAAGGTTTAAGTTTGGGTATAAATACGGAGACTGAGAGAAACACTTAAGGATACACACTCATATACACAGAAAATTTTTACACTCTAAGGAAAATCAATAAAAAACAGAGAAAAGAACTTGTGATTCATTTACAGCTCTGAAAGGAATCAATATTGGTTCTCTATTTGAAATCTTGGGGTCTAGAAGTATTGAAATTACTGTTTCATTGGTCTACTATTAAACCAATTCCTTGGTTTCCTCTCATTGAGTCTGGGGCTGTGGTTTGTTGATGTTGTCTTGTTGTTGGTTGCTTACTACTGATCATCTGATTACTGCTGTTGATTCCTCACTTATTCTACATTCTACTTTCCAGGTACATATCCTGTATCTCTCGGATTTTGGGAATGGAGTGAAGTGATGTTTTTTTTCTTCTGCTAAATTCTTTATTGAATTGTAATTAATGTCAACACCTTATCGTATCTTAATATGAAGTTGATTGAGGACTGTTTATCAGTATTATGACTGCTGGCATTACAATATTCATGTGAAACAGCTTATCATAGTTATTATGAGTGTTGTGAATCAATTTCAGACTTATATGAGTGGTAAATTATGATACTAGCTGTAGCTTCATAAAAAGTTTATGTTAATTTTTTTGGCTTAGTATGTGTAATGTGCGGTTATGTCTTCTTGAGTTTTACATTGGAATTATAACAGAACTGTTACTAGACTTATTGGTTTTCATGTATCCAGCCCTGTGGATTTGGTTACTGATGAAGGGTCAATTGATTTTAAATTCCTCATTGTAGTTCAAATAGATATATGCATCAGCAAAATCTACACTGTAATGAACTTGGATGGTTGAACTATACTTTGTCTTTATTCATTCATGTTAACTCTAATAATAAAAGATAGTTTTGCATGCTGGGATGGTTTGAATGTAGAAATGAATTAGAATCCATTAGGTTGCATCACTGTTATTAGGTAGGAATCTTCAAACGTCTTAAAATCTTATTACCATGTTTCAAATATTAGTTTAAGTTCTACATGAGTTACTGAGTGTGCTGGTATTAGCTTTGCTCCTGTGACTTAATAAGTGTATGCATGATAGCAGGAGAGTTCTGCTAGTTAATGTTAAAGGCCATTTCGATTTGTTAGTAAAGTAACGATGCAAGGTTTATGTGGAATTGTCCTGTTAGTTAATTATTAAATTATGCTAAGAATTCGACAATTGAATGGTTCTCCTTTATTTGCTTTGAATGGAATCAATAACTAAGGTTTGTCGTTTGTTTGGAGCATTGTGCTTCTAAGGTCCAACAGTTTTGAAAGGCCCTACACTCAAACTCAAGTTTGACAACCCATTGGCCGTTGCTCTAGTTTTCAAGGAGTTGGTCTCTTCGTTGGGCCCAAAATGAGCGATCCCCTTCCAAATATGTTTGAGTTATGATAGGGCCGTTGTTTTTTTATATAATAACTAAGTCCTCTGCATAAGCTATTAAATATTCAGGATTTCCATTTTGTAATTAATTATCCTCTTAAAGTAATTTGGAATTGAGCCACAGTAGATAACAAGTAGTTTACGGCCTTCTGAGCATTTAGCCTGAATGTCCTTAAAAATAAAATCGAGGTGCACCGTGCCAATAAAAATCACAAATGTGTGGCCCTCACTTAATTATTCCTTTTGAAATCCTTAGAACACAAGGCGTGCCATTAAGCTAATTTTAATGGTCCCCTTCAAATTTAATAACGCGTAGTTGATGTAGGCGCGTGTTTAATAATTTTATCTCCTTAAATACGGGTGTGCATTTCATGCAACCCAAATCCAGATTCAAAAATGTTGAATAAGAATGTGTCGAGGATTCGGGTGCATTTCATGTGAAGTGATCCAAAAATACGTTTTTAAACGATGTTCACTTTCTTAAAAGTTAACTAAAATCGGTAAATAATCCTAAAATTGCACTGTAGGTTGGAACATGTATAAAAATTAGATTTTTAGCCATTTATAATAATTTAAGCAATCGTGCTGGAACCACGGGATTCGGGGGTGCTTAACACCTTCCCTCGGGTCAACAGAATTCCTTATTCAGAATTTCTAGTTCGCAGACTCCAATTGGGAAGTCAAAAATTTTCCTCGATTTGGGATTTAAGTCAAATCGGTGACTTGGGACACCAAAAGACAAATCTATCCCAAGTGGCGACTCTAAATCTATTGATCAATGAATCCCGTTTCGATTGTCCTTTAATTGGAAAAACTCTATTTATTATACCTTTCACGGGGTGAGAAAGGAAAAAGGAGGTGTGACAGCTCTGGCGACCCTGCTGGGGACATGAACCCATAACTTTTGGTTCAGGGTTCAAGAATTCGAGCTTAGAATAATTGTTGTATTTGGCTTTGTTTATTATCTGATATTTTTACATGTTGGGCTTAATGTGCAAAT
Organism: Nicotiana glauca; assembly: GCA_026770625.1. NCBI lineage: Eukaryota > Viridiplantae > Streptophyta > Magnoliopsida > Solanales > Solanaceae > Nicotiana > Nicotiana glauca. The sequence goes on from MU709114.1 coordinate 192,842, forward strand.
GATGCTTTTACCGCTTTGATATTATTTGAATTATACATATAAACTGTTATGAAACCCTTCTCTTCTCATTTTTGGGGATGTGCTCGCTGGTCGAGACTCCCTATTCTGTTATCGTCATAACTTAAAGTAAGAAAGAGGTCGGACAAGTTACTAAGCTAGATGGCCTTTTAGTTCCCGGTACGTAGCCCCCTCCTCAACTCAAGTTGTCTGCTTGGGTACACAGTCTAGAACATATACCCAGGTTTTGAATCTAGAATAACTGAGCCTCATGCCGGATCCCTAGTAGGAACACTTATACGCATCATGTGCATTGTGACTTAGGGGACTCAACACAGGGGTTGGGTCCGTCTAGGACAAGTGTACCCGGAATAATGGACCATTCTGATTGTCACACCTCCTTTTTACGAAGTTTCAATACACCCTGTGAAGGGTGTAAAGGAGTTTTTCCAATTAAAGGACAGTCGGAACGGGATTTATTTATTATTTTATTCAGAGTCGCCACTTGGGAGATTAATGGTGTCCCAAGTCACCAATTGAATCTCGAACCGAGGAAAATATGACTCTGTTAACAGTTTGCGAACCAGAAATCCGGATAAGGAATTCTGTTAACTCAGGAGAAGGTGTTAGGCACTCCCGAATTCCGTGGTTCTAGCACGGTCGCTCAACTGTCATATTTGATTTTATATGATTTCCATATATATTCTATTTTTATGTGCTTTATATAAATAACCCGCTTTTATTGTATTTATTGTTTATATTTTACAAGAATTGCAACGTCGTGAAAATGTATCTTGAACCACGCCGTACCAGTACGCCCGTGGCTTTTAACACATTTCGACTTCGTTGAGATTTGGATTTGGGTCACATAAATGTGCACCCGTATTTAGGAAAGTAATATTATTATCAATCGCGCCTAAAGCATCTACGTGTTTATCAACTTTGGGAAAGACCATGAAATTCGCTAAACGGTCCTTCCAATTCTATGTATATATATTTTTTTGAATTGATCATTTATTGAGGGCCCCGCAATTTTACTCTTTGCCTTTGGCAAGGCTCATCTCATTTATTTTATTAAAGGCTAATCCTAAGTAAACTATATTCCTTATTTGTTTTTGTCCTTAAATCAAAGCAAAAAGCCCTAATTAATTTGTTATATGAACATTTTATTTATTGTGTAGACAAACTCAGGCATATATTTTTAGATTTTTATCTCAATCAGGCCCAATAAGCGTGTGTTGTTTTAAATCTGTCAGTAATAGGCCTTAAACAAATCCAGGCCTTCACACGTTAAATTGAATACATGAATTGGGCTAGTGTTGCGTGAGCTGAAGCCCAAATCATGTCAGGCTAGTAGGCCTTACACTAATCTGAAACTTACACAAATACTGAACCAGACGTGATAAATTGACCTTTTAAACTATTCTAAGTATATTCAGTGACACTACAGAATTTAACGAAGCAACCCCTAAATTTTCGTGTTCATATTCGTTTGTTTATCTATTTATCTGTAAATTCTAAACATTAGCGAAATAGGATCTAAGCAAAACATAATTTTAAAGTCAAAACAGACATAAATTGAACTACTGAAAATGTTATTATCACTGAAAAACATCTGAAATTGTTACTTTAATTATTAACTTCTTCAATCAAAGTTAGACTAGTCTAATTAAAGTACACTGAAATCAGTATCATGCTTCCAGATTTATTTATAAGCTAATTGTTCGAACTATTTTAAATCCAACAGCATTTTGCTAATTCACTAGATTCTAAAGTTCTATTAGAATACTATTACAAATCAAATATCATCTCTAATCTAATAAAAAAGTAAGACAGTCCGATATTTATAGTCCAATACAAGTTCAGTTATTCCTATCAAATACAGACTTCATATCTAATACTATATCTATACTAATGTAATCAAAATTAATAACAATAAACAGCCTTCATGATCCAGATATGAAGATATTTCTCGTGTTTTCACTTCAATTGTATTTCAATTCATCAATGTAGTTACAACAGGGAAGGCAGAAGTTATGTAGCTGATCAGAAAAATGTGAAGAAAAGAGAATTAGATCTCTAGAAATCAATCAACAACAGCAATCAAACAGCAAACTTAATCACAGCCTCAATCACCACCAGATTTTAACCACAACAATGGTAGAAATCAACAAAAAACCAATACTCGACCAACTCAATGCAATCTCAATGATATTTAATCAATAGAAACAATCATAATCATCCAAACAGCCTTCAAATTGACTTAAAACTAATAGAACTGTAAGATTTTTGAACTTTTCTACTGTTTTTGGTATTTTTGAGTTTTGGAAATGGTTAATTTCGAAAATGGAGGTCTAAGATAGCAGAACTATTTCAGAGAAATTTTCAGATTGCTAAACTTGAAAAATGAGGCATATAAGTGCCTATTTATAGATTTAAAAAGGGAGGAAAATTCAAACTTTGTTAATTACAAAGTAGTCCCTCTTTTATTTCAATTTTGTCCTTATTTTTATTAGTTATTCGATTACTAACCCTTTATTTATGAAGAATTACACTTGTTACCCTATCCAGAACATTCTATCTTGGTATATTTCCTATCTTGCCCTCACTTCAATTCAAAATTCACTAAACTACCCTTTTCTTGTACCCATATTACTCCTACCTCCTAAAGCTTATTACCCTTATCCCATTTTTTAAGTCCCCAAATTAACCTTGAAAATTACTTGAATTTACCAACTGACCATACTGCCTTTTACCCTTTTACCCATGTATATTACTTGAATTCAACTAATACCCTACTGCCTTTACCCTTTTGTCCCTGTATTACCGGATTAAAATTTCAATTATAACAGCCTACTTATTAAAACTAATTAACCAAAATATGCCAATTGCTTATCAATAAAAAAAATCAATTAGGTAATTAACACTGATTTATAACTAATCAATTATCAAAGTCCACAGCTATAACCAATCCACTAATTACTGTTAATACTAATTAACTTCCTAAAAATTTACTAGTTATTATTACTGACTAACAATACCAATATCAGAGTTTAACTAAAAGAAATTAATTCAAATAATCAGAATCAA
>MU709116.1:13937-81633 GCA_026770625.1 Nicotiana glauca
ATATATATATATATATATATATATATATATATATATATATATATATATATGTGTGTGTGTGTTTGTGTGTGTGTGTGTGTGTATGTGTGTGTGAGAGTGTTTTTTTTTTCTTGTTTATGTATGTATAGGTTTTAAGAATTGATTAATAGTTTGATAAGTAAGGTAGGGATTGAACTAGTGTATTTTAATTAAAATTGAGCCAAAATTGGCCCAAAATTTGAGCCCATTTTGTCCAAACCCGGTCCACAAGGGGGCTTCTAGGGGATGATCCAAACGACGTAGTTTTGGACATTTAGTAACCTGAAGACTTGATCTCATCCATCCATAATTTTTGATCCAACGGCCCTCATTTATTCCCTTTGAGGTATAAAAGCCTTTTAAAATCAGATTTTTTCCCATTTTCTCTAAAAATACAAACCCTAGAAGACCCATCTCTTCATCTCTCTTCTTTCTCAAGCCGCCGCCCGCCGCCCCTATTCCATCGGCCGAAAACCGCTACCACCGGCGGACGAAATCCAAACACCACAAAATTTCACCCCTACTCATGTCAACCTCCTCTTTTCAAATCCAACACTCAAATTTCCTAAATCTCTCTCCATCCTCACAAATCCCATTTGGCTGAAACCCTAACCCTTATTTCTTTTGAAATTAGCTAGCTTCTAGCCATCCTCATTCCATAATACACACACATTTGGATAGATCTCTAGGAGAGCTATTGATTTTATGTCAGTTTCGGTTCCAAACTCCGACCACTATTTCTGGCAAGCTCGCTGGTGACCGCCTGCCCGCGAAGGGTCTGTTTTAAGCCATTTTTCCGACTTAGACGATCGTTTATTTTTAGCACGATTCTAAAATTCAATGGGTCCAGCGTGTGCTAAAAGGAAACGTCCGTTTTGAAGTTGGACAGCCACCATTTGTCGCCCCCGGCATCCGTCTCGTTGCTCGATTTGGCATCGAATCCCTCTGTATGGTAAAACATCAATTTTCTTTCCCTATTTTTATTTTTTCTGATTTTTTTGCTTTTGTTTTATTATTAGTTCTAAGGTTTAATTTTCATTAATATTTCTGTTATTTATGTGCAATGAGTATTAATTTTTAATTATATTTTTTCTTTATAAATGTGAATTTCAATGCTTCGACCTAGCCGGTCGAGTAGTTCGTTATTGTCTGTTAGTTCTGATTTTTGGTTCTTCGACCTAGCCGGTCGACTATTTTGTATAGAGTTGTTAAGTATGAATTTTCAGTTCTTCGACCTAGTCGGATGAATTGTTAAGTCTTTTTGTTAATTTCAGAAAAAAAAACCAAAAGATTAGTTCAATTGTTTATAAAGTTAGTTGTATATTTAGTTGTTATTAAACGTGATAGCTTAGTGATATTCGTTTAGTTTTTGTTTCAAGCATTAGCTTATGAAATTCAGTTATTGTTCCATGTTAGTTTGCACAAATCGAATTTATTCTAATCTAGTTTGTCTGAATACTTAGTTCGATTGCATTTTGAGTCTTGTTTCTACTTTGCTAGTTTATATTTGGTTGGAGTTTGAGTGTATAACCTGAATTTCAGTCATGTATAGATAAAAGCTGAATACTTGAGTTTAAAGTACGTGTTTGTTGGGGATTTTACTGTTTAAACATGCTGGAAATGCAACTGCTCTATTTTTTGTCAGGATTTGGTGAAAAAGTGGACTGTTTTGGCACAAAAGTTAGTCCTTTTGGACAGATTTTTGGTGAACCAAAATCTGTCCAACTTAAAGAGGCCATTCTTTCACACTTGAGGGGACACTCTAACACACTTAGCCATCATCTTTGACACTAAAAAAGGGGCACATATCTTAAACAAAATCAGCAGCTGTGCTCATATAGAAACCTGAAATTTTAGAATTTGTGAGTATTGTTTGTGTGCAAAATCTTTGGAAAAACATAAAGAACTCTTAAGTAATTTCTGGGGTTACTAATTGTTAGTTCAAGTGCTTTCTTGATGGGCTTTCTGGGGTATTTTTAGGTTCTGCTACTACTGATTTGCTGTTGTTTTCACCGTCGTTACTACTAGTTCAGTTTGTTGGTTCGAGTAGCTTTAGTATCAACGGTATTCCTGCTGTTTCTTTCCTCGAAATTCTGCAACTAGGTATTTCTTCTAAGCTGTGCATTGTAGTCTGTGATAAGAATAAACGATAACATATTGTATTGAAGTTTCATCTCCTTTGTTGATGTTTATTTAGTTTAATATGCATGAGAAAGTATGACTTTGGAGTATTTAAAATTCAACTCTTGCGCTATTGCTTTCATTTTAAAGTTTGAATATATTATCATGTCTCTTTGTGTTACGAAATTACTAAGCATAAAAATCGTTTGGTAGATTGCATTATGCCTAAGTGGGTTCAGAAAATGATGAATTTACTATTTTATCTATGTATTTTCACTGTTAGTTATTCTTTAATTAGTTCATGAGTTTTTTTTGTTGTAAAGTAAATTAGAAACAAAAAGTCGATAGTTGGCATTTAGAGAGGTTGGGTTCAATCCTTTTATTAGTTCCTTTTTAAGTTAGCATTACATGATGTAGTACTAGTATTTAACAAAAAATGGATTTTTTTACAGTAATAAAAAGAAAAGTTTTGATTTGAGTAAGTAAACCACATAGATTTGTGCCTAACTAGTCTTGTTGGATTGTATTAGTAGTTGAAAATTAAGGATAATTTGCGCTAAATAAGATGAAATTTGCTAGGTCCATTTTGTGATAGCATGCTAGCAAGCCCATTTTCTTTAAGTAGTTTCAGCTGGTCCATCTCCTTTATTCTAAAAAATAATAGAAATTTTTACATGTATATACTACATACACTAATATATTACTTTTTTTGTTTAACTTTTGATTTTATTACATATTAGTAAACTTAATTACTAATATATACCATAATTCAAATTCCTTACACTATTATTGGGTCCTATAAATTGGACATAATTATGAAATAACCTACCACACACAAATAAAATACCAATATATATTTACTCTTTTCCACTAAAAACTCATACCCCATATTTTTTCCTCCCCTTTTCACTTTTGACATTTTTTCATTTTGTTTTTTTATTCAAATTAAATCAGGTGTGTTTCCACGGCCCATATTCCAATTCCGATGTCTGCCCTTTTCTAGTGCATACATACAATACAAGCAAGGGAAGAATTATCAGCGTACCGAAGAGAGATTCTAAGCTCAAAATCACAGTTTTGTTTTGGTTTCGTACTTCAGAATCAGCATCTATATTTTGCAGCTCATCAATTATTTTTCTTCAGGTACTCTCCCTCTCTCTTTTATTCGCTAATTTCACGTGGATTTCCGTATGTAAATCCATCCCCCGTTAAGATCCTTCAATTTCCAATTTCTCTCTGGCCGGCCTTTACTTTGTGTTGATGATTTCAGAATTCAAAAGTATTTTTTAGCTTACTTTCTTAAAAAAAAAACAGACATAACGACCTTAGATACTACAATTTATACAATTTATATTTGTAGTTTATATTATATACAATTTATATTTGTAGTTATTTTGTAGTCATGTAGATTAGCTGTATTAATTATGTGTAAAATTTATAGTTGCTATTATCTACAGCTTATAAATACAGTTATTAGTTGTAAAAATCTATGTTTTAATTGGTTGTTAAAATTGTAGTTTAGTAGTCTTAATTTTGTAGATTAATTGTAGTTGATATTATATACAGTTTATATTTGTAGTTATTTTGTAGTCATGTAGATTAGCTGTGTTAATTATGTGTATAAATTGTAGTTGCTATTATCTACAGCTTTATAGATGTAGTTATTTTGTAGTCATGTCGATTAGTTGTCTTAATTTTATAGATTAATTGTAGTTGCTATTTTCTACATATTTACAAATGTTGTTATTTTGCAGTAGATAGTTCTTACTGTTTCTTTTTTTGGAAGAATTATGTAGGTATTATGTAGATTAATGCTTATTTTTTATACTAATGTGAAATAATTTTTGTTTTGTGCAGAATGGACATTATTTTGCACCACATAAGTGAGGTTACAGGCAGGCTGAAGGGTGCTCCTGCTTTGAATGAGAAGACTAGATTGCATAGAGATTGTTTTCCTAATTTAGTTGCTGCAAATTTGTAGTGGAAGGAGAAGGATCTACTTTTTTGGAAACAATCTATCAACTTATTGTATTTAATTTTGTAGTTGTATATGTTCATTATTTTTATGAAATACCTTCAAGTTCAGATTAAACAACAAACATAACAAATAGATACTACAATTATTTAAATAAATTATTCACCTGTTGTCTCATTACCATTTCCAACTTATTAGCAAACAACAATTTCACTACAAATAAACTATTTTTTACCTACAATCTTAAAACGCATTACACTACAATTATATTTTCTAATACGAAACATTATGTAGAAAATAACAACTATATTTTCTGTGTTAATTATGTGTATAAATTGTAGTTGCTATTATCTACAGCTTTATAAATGTAGTTATTTTGTAGTCTTCAACACAAACCAACGTCTATTGAAGCTATGTACTATGGCCGTATTATTTGAAGAGAAGAGAAGAGAAGATAGAGAAAAAATAAAGAGTAACTACCTTAGATATAATGTTCCGAAATGTACACATCCAAAATTGTAGATAGTATGAAGAAAACTTGTGTATAATATATTTCTATGATTGTAGTATCTATTTATTGTGTTTGTTATTTACTCTAACTACATCTGACATTTATATACGGTTATTACCTAGAATTTGAAGGTATTTCATAAAAATGATGAACATATACAACTAATACAACTACAAAATTAAACACAATAAGCTGATACAGTTACATACGGTTATTACCTAGAACTTGAAGGTTTTTCGTAAAAATGATAAACATATACAACTACAAAATTAAATATAATAAGCTGATAGATTGTTCCCAAAAAAGTAGATCCTTATTCTTCAACTACAAATTTGCAGCAACTAAATTAGATAAACAATAGACTATTTCTTCTTTCTATGCAATCTAGTCTTCTCATTCAAAGCGTGAGCACCCTTCCTCCTTGCTAGCCTGCCTGTAACCTCACTTATCTGATGCAAAATAGTGTCAATTCTGCACAAAATAAAAATTATTTTACATTAGCATAAAAAATAAGCATTAATCTACATAATACCTACATAATTCTTCAAAAAAAAAAAAGAAATAGTAAGAACTACAGAATGACTACAAAATAACAATATTTGTAAAATGTAGAAAATCGCAACTACAATTAATCTACAAAATTAAGATAACAAATCGACATGACTACAAAATAACTACATTTATAAGCTGTAGATACTAGCAACTACAATTTATACACATAATTAACACAACTAATTTACATGACTACAAATAACTATATGTATAAACTGTAGATAATATCAACTATAATTAATCTATAAAATTAAGACTACTAAACTATAATTTAACAATCAATTAAGACAACAAACATATAACAACAAACTACAATCAAATCTTATACAAACATAGTGGCCTACCTTCTATGACTAGATCTTTTAACTCTGAACTGGAACTTGTGTGTCACAGAAAACTGTCTCATTGTAGCAGCTACAATTTGCTTGTCTTGATAGACATTTCCTTCTTCAATATCACTAATCGTACATTCTGTTATTATTTGACTTTTATATTCCTTTATGTGCATAGATGATGTGGCTCAATGAACAATTGGTATCCAGGCAAAGCTGCACCAAAATCATTAAAAGTGTTGTCGTTATAGATTTTGTAGTCAACACCGTAAAAAGAAAATTTTATGCATATTCAGATCTTACAAACCTGCGCTAGTGTTGGCGTTTGTCATTGCCAATTTCATATTGAAAAGTCGTTCTCTTATACATAACGGATAGGAACCTAAATTTTTATTCAACTTTTTTGTCGCCATATACAGATGAATACCTATATCATTCCTAATCTCCATTGCGGGACAATTGTCGTTCACTCTGTATTTGATTCATACAATTCTTTCCGACGTATCGATCGATAATTGTTCTGATATTGTAGATATCAGATTACTGTACGTCGCATTCTCATCTATGAGAATGACATCAACTTCAAAATCTCTATGTCTCCCGTGTTCATCCCATATCCCCTTGAATTGTAGCATCACAACAATTTTTGACATGATTCCGTGGTTGTTTCTGACCTTATATCCGAGATAACTTTTTTGATTTTTCGACCTGGATATCTTTTATGATGAAGGACAAGAATTCAGCTACGATTTTTTGCTGATGATTTTAGACCTTTCTCAAAGCTCTTCTACTGTTAGACAAGTCCAGCCAACAGAACAACAATACCCTTTTTTTAACAGTTAATAAACATAAATGACTGCACACCCCCAGTAAGCGCGAGTACCCATTGTGATGTGAGATTGAGTCCGAGGGGCTATTATTGTTCTGAGATGTTGCCCGAAGGGCGGATGTGGTGATACTGTGCCCGAGGGGCAAACTTCTATTTGATTACTTTACCTTAATTACCTGTTAATTACTTGTTTACTTGTTGAAAGAGGATTTTACATGACTTTTCATTGGTTCACTATTTTTAAATGATTTTACTGCTTCATTATAGAATGCCTTGTGCCTTGCGTGTTCTCTTACTTTCAGTCGTTATTTATATTTGTTACTCACTGAGTTGGAATACTCACTTTACTCCCTGCACCCTGTGTGCAGATTCAGGTGTAGCTGGTTCCGACCCCTAGTGCTGATTCATCCAGATTCAGGCGGGCTTACGGAGATTACGAGGTACCTGTTGACATCCGCAGCCCTGTGTCTCTACTCCTTTATCATTTTTATTTCCAGTCAGACATTGTACTAGTTATGGATTTAGTTGAATTTTATTATGACTTATAGATGCTCATGACTAGTGACACCCTGGTTAGGGCTGTGTATGGGTGTTCTTCTGCATATATATGTTATTATCGGTTATTTCAGATTTATTCTTATCATGTTTAAACTGTTCTTAAATGCTTATATGTTAATAATTGCAAATGGGAAGTGTCGGCAGGCCTCGTCTTCACGAGAGGCGCCATCATGACCAGGTTCAGGGTTAGGGTCATGATATGATATCTCCTGATTATGATCGAAAAGGTTGCATATTGGATAAGGAGAAAGACTCCTTACACAGAGAGAACACGGTTTAGGAAAAGAATAGAGTTAAAGTATGAGATCAACTAGAACTCTTCCACCATGGAAGAGTAGCTTCTGTATCTTAGTCAATCTCTAATTGCTAACTCCTTAAATATTAGTGTTGTTCTCTTTTACAGGTAATGCACATAAGCAGAAGTTAAACGTGAATTGAGAGAAAAATAGAAAGGCAATTAAAAGCAATTTATGTGTGATTCAATCGTGCAAACCCGAAGCTACTTGAACTAGATAGAAGAACCTGTCCAAGTGTATGTCTTTTATTCTAGTTCAATTGTAGTCGGTGTTTTTATATTGTACCTTTCATCTTATTTTGAAGCAATTGTATTAGGTACTTAGAGTTTTCAAGTTATAGTTAACTTGAAGTTGTCGCAACAGTTGAGGTTGTGTGCTACAATGGTATTAGAGTTAATCCTAGGTTTACAAAAGAGTTTTTGTAAATGCAATTTTTGGCGTAAAGATTATGTGGGGTAGCCACTTTTTAAAGTGGCATTTACTTTTTATCCAGCTTTTTTAATGTTGAGCAAAAATAGCCACTAGTCTATTAAAATTAATATGAAAAGACAGTGTTACCCTTTCCTTCCTGATGTGCCGGAGAATTTCGGCATATTTCAATACTAATTGCTTAGATTTTATCTTGTTTTGAATGCAATTATCTCATTTACTTATGTAGTTTTAGTTTTTTAGCAGTACATGAGGTTTAAGGACCCAAGAGCATGGAAATGAAAAAGACAAGAAAAAAAGCAAAATACAGCACAAATGTGGATATGCGACGCATTATGCGATCGCAAACCCTATATGCGAGCCGCATAAGTGTGTAGAGGATCGCAAATCAAAACATAAAGTTAGCCTAAATCTGATGCAAGAAATTCGGTCCAAAATGCGATCACATAACAGATTTGCGGACCGCAAATGTACCGCAAACTCACGAAGAGAAGTGCTGATGGTGGAAAATGCGACGCAGAAGGCGATCACATAGATGCAATGCGGACCGCAAAACCACAATGTGACGATGGCCTAGAAACTAGGGTTTTGAAGTGCGATGGACATGAAGAAAATGCGGTCCGCATGTCTGATTTGCGATAGAAATGCGGTCGCATACTTGACCTGAAAGGGCATTTTTGTCCGTTTTCTGTCTCGACTTTTGGCCCTCTATAAATAGATTTATGGTAATTTTATGGGCTCATCTGGTCTCACTAGGAAGCTACAATACAAGGCATTAATATTTCTCTCTATTGGAAGCTTTTGGGTCAAGAATCTCTCACTTTGTAAGCTTTATGGCATTTAATATTCTCTTGCTTTTGTATTTTAGTATGAGTAGCTAACTTTAAATACTAAGGTTGTGGACCATAAATGGGTGTCATGTTAATGGGTGTTTAATATTAAATATATATATAATGGTTGGTTGATATTTATTCACTTCTCATTCTTCATTTATTGTTGGTGGTTGCAAACATTAACAAGTGCCATTAAATTCTTGCTTTGCTTGAGAAAGTGGGTTGGAATTTGGTAGAAGTGAATATCAAAAACTCAAGGCTTTCAACCTTGTTTAATAAAATCGCTTTGGAATAAGTGGGTTTTATTTGGCATATATTGATTGTTCTTAATAGCAACTCTTTTATATTTGGAAAAATTATAAAGAGGAAATACTACCCAACTATTGGAAAATATAGGGTAGTCATCTAGACATCATTTGCATATCAAAAGGACTTTCCAATAGAAATATATCATATTAACACCGATAGCATTACACTTCATTAAAAGGGACACAACCTTGGTTTCTTTAATCCAATTAATTACATTCTAAATCTCAACATTAGTTATTCCTTCAAATCACCTTTATACCACACTCTTGCTACACTTAACCGAGTAGAATTAAGATATAAGTCAAGCGATACACTAATCAAGTAGCTTTTCACACCTATTCCCTGTGGGATTCGACCCCAACCTTGTTGGGTTATTATATTTGACACCGAACACCTTACACTATTTATTAAAGTGTAGTTTGTGCGTATCAAATTTTGGCATCATTGCCGGGGAATACGATTTGAAATTACTAATTAGTGTATACTTTACTTTACGTCTTATTCTATTCCATCACACTTTGCTTGTTTTGCTTGGTGTTGATATGAAAACATGGCTAAATATGAAGAAGAGATTGAGGAAGAAATGGAAGATGAAAATCCTTTTGCGGACATAGAGGAGTATATTGAGGACACAAATGCTATTGTGCTTCCGGTTGTTGGCGCTGCAACGTTCAAGGTGGAACATGGTCTAATCCTTATGCTAAAAGTGGAGGATTTTTTCGGGAATTCTACCGATGATGACCCAACACAACATCTTAGAAACTTCTTGGGTGTGTGTTCAATGCACAAGCAAAACAACGTCACTGCCGATGCCTTAAGGTTGAGGTGTTTCAAATACTCACTTGCTGGAGACGCAAGGAAATGGCTTCAGAATTTGCCCCCAAACTCTATTCATTCTTGGCCCGAACTAGTTCGAGCATTCTTGGCAAAATGGTTCCTACAAGCAGTTACCTGGAGAGCACTTACATGAGGCATGGGATCGGTTTAAATTATATTTGGTGAGATCTCCCAATCATGGGTTTTCAGATTTCATATTGCTAGAAATTTTTTACATGGGCTTAGATCCGATGAATCAATCAATAGCCAAGAATGCCGCTGACCGATCTTTTATGGACAAGACATTCACAAGGATCACACAAATCCTTAACAAGATGGCACAACACAATCAAGCTTGGCATTCCGAGGATACCTCAGGTGGGATTGCATATGGGTCTCCTTCCTTGACCAACCTTATTAAGGAAAATCAAGAGAGAGATCAACTGATCGTAGGGCTTGCCACAAATGTAAATTTGTTGACAAAAATGTTCACTAAAAGCCAAATAAAGAAGGTGAATGTGGTGGAAGATGTGCAACCCATCTCCAATGAAGAGTTTGAAGAAGCGAACTACATCAACAACCCTCAAGGAGGGTATCAAAGACAACATTACTAGGGTCAGGGACAACAGAGTCAATGGAGGGAAACCAACAATGGCGAAATGACCAAGGTGGCTCAAACCAAGGGAACTGGAACAACAACAATGACTTTTCTAACCGGAGTTCAAACCCTTATGTTCCTCCAAAGGGTCAATATTCAAATCAAGGTTCTTCTAGTGAATCTAAGTTGGAAGGTATGCTTGAGCGAGTGTTGCAAAATCAAGAAAAATCCAATACTTCTATGAGGAACATAACCGAGATTGTTGGATCTCATGCCGCCTCCATCCCAAAATTGGAGATGCAAATGAGAGACCTTTCTAGAGAGCAAAATCCAAAACAAAAGGGAACTCTCCCTAGTAACACAATTGCAAACCCAAGGGGTAGTGGGAGTGGCCCAACTTCTCACATTATGGCAATCACTACTAGGAGTGGGAAAGTGCTACACGAAGAGGGTGAACAAACGGTTGAAGTAGAAGAGTCTGGGTTGAGGCTGAAGAGCCAAGTGTTGCCGAGGTTAAAAAGATTCCGGAGGAGTTGCAAGTGCAAAAAGAGAACTAGGAAGAGGTGAAGGAAAAGGTAAAAGAGACACCAAAAACTCTTCCACCTATTCCTAGACCTCCTCCTCCATTTCCTCAAAGGCTCGCGAGAAAGGTTGATGATAGCAAACTTGAAAAATTTTACGACATTCTCAAGCAATTATCAGTGAATATTTCATTTATGGAAGCTTTTCAAGAGATGCAGGGGTTTGCTAAATATTTGAAAGATTTTATCACCAATAAGAAGACTACAAAGAATGAAGTGGTGAATGTGACTCACCGGATTAGTTCCATCATTGCAACATCTATAGTTCAAAAGAAAGAAGATCCGGGGGATTTCACCATTCCTTGTACCATTGGGGCCCGTGACTTCGCAAGAGCCCTTTGTGATAATGAGGCTAGCATCAACTTAATGCCTCTTGCCATCTATAAGCAAGCGGGGTTAGATATGCCAAGTCCCACTAGTATGAGATTGCAAATGGCTGATCGATCAATCAAACGCCCGATGGGAATTATTGACGATGCACTTGTAAAAGTGAGAAAGTTTCATTTGCCCGCCGATTTTGTAATTCTTGATTGTGCGGTCGATAGAGAGATCCCCATAATTTCAGGGAGACCATTCCTTGCCACGAGGAGAGCACTCATGGACTCGGAACAGAATGAGATCAAATTCCGCGTGAATGATGAGGAAGTTACATTCTAAGCAAGGAAGAGCATGAAACTACCCTATGAGTATGAATATATCTCGGTGATAGATGTTGTTGATGAAGTAGAGGATACGGAGAAATAAAAATGGAAGAACAATGCCTCGATGAGGCATTGGCGGCTATTTTGGTGAACTTTGATGGTGAAGATATGGAAGGATATATGGAATCGGTAAATGCATTGGAGGGGCTCGGATCTTACACTTATGCTCCGGCTAAGCTCTCTCTCGACTTGGAGAATAGAGCCACTCCACCCGCAAAGCCTTCTATTATTGAGCCATCACAACTAGAGCTCAAACTGCTTCCACCACACTTGAGGTATAAATTTCTTGTCTCCAATGATACTTTACCCGTAATCATTTCTTCTTTGTTAAATGATGTGAAAGTGGAATAATTGTTGGAGGTATTGAAGGAGCATAGGAAAGCCATTGGATGGATAATTGCGGATATCTGAGGGATTCCCGCGGGAATTTGTGAACACTAGATCCAACTGGAGAGTGAAACAAAACCAAGTGTGGAACATCAACGACGGTTGAACCCGTCAATGCAAGAGGTGGTAAAGAAAGAAATAATTAAGTGGTTGGATGAAGGGGTAGTCTACCCTATTGTTGATAGTTCTTGTGTGAGACCGGTGCAATGTGTGCTGAAAAAGGGAGGCATGACCGTAATTGAAAATGATAAAAATGAGCTCATCCCAACAAGAACGATGACCGGTTGGAGGGTGTGTATGGATTATCGGAAGCTCAATAGTGCCACATGCAAAGACCATTTCCCTATGCCTTTTATTGATCAAATGCTTTATCAACTAGCGGGAAGATCATTCTATTGCTTCCTTGACGGATATTCCGGTTACAACCAAATTAACATCGCATTGGAGGATCAAGAGAAGATGAATTTCACTTGTCCCTATGGAATTTTTGCCTTTAGCCGGATGCCATTTGGTTTGTGCAATGCTCCGTATACTTTCAAAGATACATGATGTGCATTTTCTCCGACATGGTGGAGGATTTTCTAGAGGTCTTCATGGATGACTTCTAGGTAGTAGGTGACTCTTTTGAGCATTGTCTTCACAATCTTAGAAAAATGCTTAAGAGATGTGAGGAAACAAACCTTGTGCTCAATTGGGAGAAATGCCATTTCATGGTGGATGAAGGCATCGTATTGGGGCATAAAATTTCAAAACATGGAATAGAGGTTGACCGGGCTAAGATCAAGATTATTTCCAAGCTTCCTCCACCTACTTCCATAAAAGGTGTTCGAAGTTTCTTAGGGCATGCCGGATTCTATAGGCGTTTCATCAAGGATTTTTAAAAGATTGCAAACTCCTTGAGAAATATGCTAAATTTGTGTTTGATGAGAAATGCCTCAAAGCTTTTGAGGAATTGAAGCAAAGGCTCACCACTGCTCCTATTATTGTCACACCTAATTGTTATCTTCATTTCGAGCTCATGTGAGATGCCAGTGGTGTAGCTATTGGGGCAATGCTGGCCAACATCGCAACAAGGTTCTTCACCCCGTCTATTATACAAGTAAGACACAAAATGGAGTGCAAATGAATTACACGGTAACTGAGCAAGAGCTTCTTTCCATTGTCTATGCCTTTGAAAAGTTCCAATGTTATTTGTTGGGATCTAAGGTGATAGAGTACATGGATCATGCGGCTCTTCGCTACCTCATGGCAAAGAAGAATGCAAAGCCTCGGTTGATTCGATGGGTCTTATTGTTGCAAGAATTTGAATTTGAGGTCAAGGATCGAAAGGGAACTCAAAATCAAGTGGTGGATCGTTTATCAAGGCTTGAAAAAGCGGGGAGACCAAAGGGAGATCTTGAAATCAATGATGCCTTTTCGGATGAACAAATATTTGCATTATCTAGCACTTTTGCTCCGTGGTATGCCGATATTACTAACTACTTGGTGAGTGACCTTATTCTGGAGGGATTGGAATCCTATCAAAAGAAGAAGTTCTTGAGAGATTGTCGGCAATATTATTGGGAGGAACCATTCTTGTTCTGTGTTTGTGCTGACAATGTGATTAGAAGGTGCGTTCCAGAAGAAGAGATTATGCCAATTCTAAAGGCATGCCATGACTCACCGGTTGGGGGTCATCACGGAGGAAATCGAACGGCGGCTAAGGTACTTGAATGTGGTTACTATTGGACGTCAATCTATGATGATATCAATCAAATGGTCAAGGCTTGTGACCAATGTCAAAGGCAAGGATCAATCTCCAAGAGGCATGAAATGCCAATGCACTTTGTGATAGAGATAGAAATCTTCGACATGTGGGGAATTGATTTTATGGGTCGCTTTGTGAGCTCTTGTGGGATAAAATATATCTTGGTAGCTGTGGACTATGTGTCCAAATGGGTTGAAGCAATTGCTTTGCCAAACAACGAAGTAAGAAGCGTGACCGCATTTTTGAAGAAAAACATATTCACTCGGTTTGGCACTCCTAGGGCCATTCTTAGTGATAGTGAGTCTCATTTTTGTAACAAGGCTTTCACAGGCCTGCAAGAGAAGTATGGCATAAAGCACAAGGTAGCCACACCTTATCATCCCCAATCTAGTGGTCAAGTTGAGGTATCCAATCCGGAGATCAAGAGTATTCTAGCAAAGACTGTCAATGCAAACAGGACAGTTGGTCAAGAAAGATAGATGATGTACTGTGGGCATACCGCACGATGTATAAGACTTCTATTGGTACTTCTCCCTACCGGTTAGTCTTCGGGAAAGCTTTCCATCTACCCGTGGAACTGGAATACAAGGCCATGTGGGCTTTGAAGAGGTTGAACTTGGACTGGGCTGAGGCTGCAAATTTGAGGTTAACACAACTCAACAAAATAGAGGAATTCCGCTTCCATGTATATGAAAGTGAAGTTGTGTATAAAGAAAGTCGGGTGACTTGGTTTTGCTATTTAACTCAAGGATAAAAATTTTACCAGACAAGCTCAAATCAAAATGGTCCGGTCCGTTCAAAGTGGTAAATGTCTCTCCCTTCGGAGTTGTGGAACTAGCATTGGAAGATGGGATCTGGACATTCAAAGTAAATGGCCAACGAATCAAACACTACTTGGGCACAGATGGAGAAAAACATTTGGTGGAGCAGCTGGCTCTCAAAGATGGTTCGTGCCTGACCATTGAGAGAATCCAAAGGAACACCAACTCCGTCGTGCCACGGCGTTAAACTAAGTGCTTCATGGGAGGCAACCCATGTGTGGTAACACCATTTTTGTTCTTTAAAATTTTAAGTTTTGATAGATAGATCTACTTGAGAAATTTAAAGTGTGTGTTAGAGTGCAGGGGATTCAAAAGATCACAACACTGGGTAGGAATGCATAAGAAAGGGATTAAAAACCAGTGTGTGAAGTTTTCTGCAAAGATGCGGTCGGATTTTCACTATGCGGACCGCATTTTGATCGCAAACCAAACTAGTGAGTTTGGCTAAAAGGTTGGCCAGAATGCGACAAGGTGGTGCTCTTTGTGGACCACATTTCAACTATGCGACCCCATTTTTGCATTAGTACTTTTACTGCTTGTGACTATCTAGTCAATGCCCTTCCTAATGAACCTGGTTCATCCAAGAAGACATCTATCAATAGTAAAGTCAGGGCTCTAGTTCAGGAAAGTGGGGCCAAGGATGCTGAGATAGCTAGGGTAAAGGCTTGCTTAGCAAAGGTTGAATCTGAGAGGCATGACTGAGCTCACCAAGGAAAAGGAGAAGAATGATGGCATTCTTCAAAATATTCTAAACCTTCTCCAAGACCAAAACTAACCCTCTAGCTCTCCCAAGCATTAGAACTTCTAGACTTTATCTCCTGAACCTGTCTAGTACCACCAGTGACCCAGATTAGGGATTTCTGTTTCTTTTGCTCATGTTTCGAATATTTTTGCTTTCTTTTTATGGATTGTGGTAGCAACATATCTTCTATCAACGATATCTACTATTTTTGCTCTGGTTGATTGTTAATATTTCCTTGATAGTTTGAATATATTTTCTTGATTACTGATGATTAATCCATGATTGCACTTGCAATTGCCCCAATGGCCATGAGTAATTGGTAAAATTCTGGGACTCACACTTTGTTTATGCAACTTTTCGATGATGCCAAAAGGGGAAGAGATATTGTGCTTTATAAATTCTAAATAAGTGATGTTTATTACCTAATGAACCTGGTCCTTGATGATAAGTAAATTTTTCTAACTGTGTATTGATGAATAAGATGAGTTCTGATAGGGTCTAAGGGAGTGAAAAACACAGAGTTTTTCATCATCAAAAAGGGGGAATTTATTGGCCCAAGTAAAGGTGAAGTTTTGAAGACTAACAAAGGAACTCAGACATAGACCAGGTCCATCTTGTAAAGCACAGTTATGATCAACTAAAACATGTGAGATGCACGTGAAGGAGATAAACTGTGATGGCCCAATTGGTAGTCTTAAAAATTAAAGCCTCGATCCCTTATTAACTGCTTCCCCCAAATTTATTTTTGCTATTTTGATTTTTTGGAACATTCAGTTTTGGGATTTGGAGAGTTTTGGGACACTTAGTCCCTAAATGAGAGCTTAAGTTTTAGAAAGTTGACGTAGTCGGAACAGTGTGAAGATGACCTCGATATGGAAATCCGATGGTTTCGTTAGCTCCGTTGGGTGATTTCAAGCTTAGATGCATGGTCGGATTTTTTTTTGGATGTCCGTAGCTAATTTAGGCTTGAAATGCCGAAAGTTGAATTTTTGGAGTTTCCGGTACGATAGCGACATTTTGATCTGGGGGTCGTAATGGAATTTCGAGAGTTGCAGTAGTTCCGCTGTATCATTTGGGATGTGTGCAAAATTTCAGGTCATTCGGATGTGGTTTGGTTGAGTTTTTGATCGAAAGCGTATTTTTAGAGTTTTTGGGATTCTTAGGCTTGAATCCGATGAAAAATAGGTGTTTTGATGTTGTTTTGAGCGTTCTGAAGTTTGGAACACTTTTGAATGAAGTTATGGGATATGTTGGTAAGTTTGGTTGAGGTCCCGGGGGCCTCAAGATGATTTAGGATGGTTGACGGAAGGATTTTTGACTTAGAGTTGCAGCTTTAGCTGCTGGTTGTATCATAACCGCACCTGCAGTCTGGGTTCTGCAGGTGCGGCTCAGTGACTGCAGAAGCAGAATATGGGAATTTCTTCAGGAACCGTAGAAGAGGTGGTAATTCCGCAAGAGCGGTACCACATCTGTGGATTTGGAGTCGTAGATGCAGAAGCTGGCCCTTAAGTGAGAAGTCACATATGCGACCTTTGTTTCGCAGAAACGGTACCACAGATGCGGTCCTAGGACCGCAGATGCGGAAACAACTGGGCAAAAATTTGAAATTTCGAGGATTTAGTTTCAAAAGTTGGGAATTCGATTTGGAGCTCGGGAGAGGGCGATTTTGAGAGGTAACTGAAGAGGAGATCATTGTGGAATGATTATTTAACCCTTTCTAGTTATATTCCATCAATCTATAGTTAATTTCATCATTTAAATTCAGATTAGGGATGAAAATTAGGGAAAAGTTGGAAGAAAATTCTTAGACCTAGAATTTGACTTTTGATTGGGAAATTGAACTTAGATTTGGATAATTTTGGTATGCATGAACTCATGAGAGTATGAGGATTCTGAAAATACAAAATTTTACTCGATTCCGAGATGCGGGCCCGAGGGGTGTTTTGGTCATTTTACCTAATTTCGTGTATTAGCTTAGAATTTAGTTGTAGAATACGTTACTTAAGTGTTATTTACAATATGCAATTGAATTGAATAGATTTGGTCCATTTGGAGTCGAATACTCGTGGCAAGAGTGTGGTTTCGGGTTGATTTGAGCTTGTTCGAGGTAAGTGACTTGTCTAACCTTGTGTGGGGGAGTTTTCCCTTAGGATTTGGTATAATTGATAATTGAAATGCCTTGTACGTAATGTGACAAGTGCGTACTTGTGCTAATTGTTAGAAATCCATTTTTCATAAGTAACTACTAGTATGTTTGCTTTCCTATTTTATTACTTGTACTATTTAAGCCTGTGTTAGCTTAGGAAAAGCATGTCTAAGTGACTAAATTGCCTTATTTGTTTAACTGTTTTACCTGAATTCTGTGCAGCATGCTAGGCTAGACTATTTATTTGCCTTAATATGAAGTTTGATATTTCTGAGCATTTCTCCTGTTGCTGCTGTGTATTTACATTGGGACTACAAATATGGGATTCCGGTAGCTCCCTCCCTTGTCTGTTTACATTTGGGACTATGGATGTGGGATTCCGGTAGATCCCCCTGTACAGTTATATGGAACTATGGGAATGCACCCGGTATATTCCCCCAATAATGGGTATTTATGTTTGGGACTATGAAACGGGATTCCGATAGATCCCCGCACACTATGAGCTGGACTACGAGACGGTATCTCGAGAGACTTGTTGGATATGTATATTTGGTACTTCAGGATGGTATCCTAGAAGATCACCGATTGATATTATTGGAGTTGAGTTGTATTTTCCTTCGGTGTTTTACGTTGTTTCTGGGTAGTTGTTGTTATCCTTTATATGCTATGTTACTTTTACTGCTGTACATAATTATACTGCTTTGTTCTACACTATCGAATTATATCTTTTATTTAACCTCAGTAGGGCCCTGACCTTCCTCGTCACTACTCAACCGCGGTTAGGCTTGGCACTTACTGAGTACCGTTATGGTGTACTCATGCCCTTTCTATGCATGTTTTTCATGTGCAGATCTAGGTACGTCGACTCGGTGCTACCACCCATGAGGTGAGGCGACTGCTCTAGAGACTTCGAGGTACATCTGCCATTTCTGCAGACTGAGGAGTCTCTTTCTATTCTAGGTTTTAAACATTTTCCCTTATGTTGTTCTTTCCTTGTTAGATATTCTGGAGTTAGAGACTATTAGATATTGAAAGGCTTGTGATTTCGTGAATTTTTGGGTTTTTTGCGATAGTGTGTTAGATTCTGATAAGTTGTGTTGTGTATGCCGAGAGACATTTTAAATATTGTTTCATTCGGTTATTTTTTACTTTTGTTTATTTCTTCCGCATGTTTTGTCTATGTTCCACATTTGTTTGGCTTACCTAGTCATAGGGACTAGGTGCCGTCACGATGGTTCACAGAGGACAAACGGGGGTCGTGATAAGTTGGTATCAGAGCTCTAGGTCCATAGGAGTCATGGATCACAAGTCGGTTTATTAGAGTCTTGCTGATCGGTACGGAGACGTCTGTACTTATCTATGAGAGGTTATGTAACTGTTAGGAAAATTTCCATTTCATTTGATTTCCTTGTTGTGCGATATTTTGAAATCATATTCTAAACTTCTGTCCTCTACTCTCTCACAGATGGTGAGGACACGTGCTACTCGAGATGATCAGGCACCCGCGCCCCCTACTGCAGCCGTCAGAGGCCGGGCTGGGGTAGAGGTCGAGGACACGCACGTGGTGCAGCCAGAGCACCTGTGTGAGCTACCACCGAGGAGTCACCAGCAGTGCCAGTCAAAGTCCAGGCAACAGACACACCTACTGCTACTACCACGCCACCACTTCAGGAGACTCTGGCACAGTTCAAGAGTATGTACACCACTTTGGCTCAAGCTAGGTTACTTCCCCTTGATGCAACTACATCCCAGGCTAGGGTAGGAGCACAAACTCCCGCCGCCCCCACTCCTGAGAAGCGAGTGCAAGTTGATCAGGTCCCAGAGATTATTCTTGTACAACCTGTAGACCCAGGCCATCCCGAGGACAGGGCAACGACTTCAGAGGATGAGCAGCGGAGACTTTAGAGGCTTAAGAAGTATGATCCTATGGTATTTAGTTGATTAGCATCAGAGGATGCCTTGGGATTTCTAGAAGAGTGCTACCATATTCTCCATACCATTGGTATATCAGGATCGAGCGGGGTTTCATTCACTACTTTCCAGCTTCGAGGAGTCGCCTGTGAGTGGTGGCGCACTGATGAGTTAGACAGTCAGGACGAGGCTGCTTCGCTGACTTGGACCCAGTTTTCAGATCTATTTCTAAGAGAGTTTGTTCCTTAGAGCTTCATAGATACATGGCATACCAGTTTGAGCATTTGTACTAGGGTGCTATGACTGTCTCAGAGTTTGCTGTCTGTTATACTAGCTTGGCTAGACATGCACCGGCCTTGGTTTCTACTATTTGGGAGAGGGTTCGCCGGTTTATTGAGGGGCTTATTCCTAGCATCAGGTATAGCATGACTCGTGAGTTGGAGATGAATATTCCTTATCAGCAGATGGTGAGCATTGCTAGGAGGATTGAGGGTATGCATACTAGAGAGAGAGAGGAGATGGAGGCCAAGAGGTCTCGAGAGTCGGGCCATTATTCTGGTGCCCGTACCCTTGTTATAGGTCGTCATGGTAGGGTTTGTATGAGTTGCCCTATTCATTCAGCTCTTCCAGCAGCCAGTAGTGCTCCAGCTCCTCCTAGGCCTCTGGAGCCATATTATGCTCTTCTAGTTTCTAGCGCGCCTCCTGCGCGGTGTGCTTTCAGAGGTCAGTCCAGCAGACCTAGCCCGAGCTAGTCACAACCACCACGTCCTCCCAGAGCTTGTTTTGAGTATGGTGACACACACCATATGATGAGGTATTTCCCCAGACTTGGGAGGGGTGTATCTCCATCGACTTTGTAGCCACAGCATGCCCCGAAGAGTTCTCAGGCTATGGTTATAGCTTTAGTTGCTACACCACCAGCTCAGCCAGCTAGGGGTGGAGGTCGGGGAGGTAAAGGTGTCACGACCCGGGTTTATCCCACCATCGGGCGTCGTGATGGCGCCTACTTACGTAGCTAGGTCAGCCAAAAATTTCACATTCTCTAACCAACCTCAACAATATAATATTCTAACAACAATTAAATAAGTGCGGAAGACTTTAGTTTTTAACAAACAATATAAAAATGCGGAAGTTTGAAACACACCACTACCCAAAATCTGGTGTCACTATCTCACGGACTACTATAGAATACTACAAACAAGTCTGAATATGAGAAAAATACATATGTCTGTTTCGGTACAATAAAAACAAACTGAAATAAAGGAAAGGGACTTTGGCCTGCGAACGCTAGTTGGGCTACCTCGAGAGTCCCTGGACTGAAGATAGCTCCCAGATAGAAAGCCTACTGCTACTGTCCAAAAGCTGCTCCTGGATCTGTGCACAAGAAATGCACAGAGTGTAGCATCAGCACAACCGACCCCATGTGTTGGTAAGTGCCTGGCCTAACCCCGGCGAAGTAGTGACGAGGCTAGACAGGACCTAACGAAATCAACCTTTGCAGATATCTATATATATGTACAACAATGGAAATAACAACAAGGAAATACCAGTAACAAAGGGGAAAAAGGGACATGCTCGGGGAGATACAGTAAAGAACAAATCGACAGATATAACAATGTAACCATCTCAATACCATAGCTCGTATGAATATATAAGCCTAAGTGGACGGCGCGCCACACGGTCCCATTTATCAGTGCATAAGTGGTCGGCGTGCCACACGATCCCATATTATAATTGTATAAGTGGTCGGCGTGCCACACGATCCCATATTATAATTCATAAGTGGTCGGCGTGACGCATGATCCCATATTATAATTCATAAGTGGTTGGCGTGCCACACGATCCCATATTATAATATATATAAGTGGACGGCGTACCACACGATCCCAATTCATAATATATATAAGTGGTCGGCGTGCCACACGATCCCAATTCATAATATCTGATTTTTGCAAAGAAGGCCCCATTGGGGAAATTCAACAACATAACACTTTAACCCAACAAGGGTACAACTAACAGCCCAAATATCCCAGCAAGGGAGAGCATATAATACTTAAATCCCAGCAAGGGAATAATCACGACACTTCTTCTTTTAATTCCTTCTTTCTCAATTAACAGATTTTAGTTCAAGCCAATGCTCCAATGATATACTAATCCCAATTCTTTCTCAACTATTCACATTATATGCAACTCATCAATTAAGCAAGGGAGTTGTGTCACAACATTAGGATTAAACACAATTGAGACTCACGGTCATGCTAGACTCCGGTGCATAGATAACCGTCACCAGGCCTATACACCGTACTCCACAATTAGAAAGTAGCAAATAACATCCTAATCCTATTCCCTCAAGCCAAAGTTAGAACAAACACTTACCTCGGTCCGGAAATAGCAATCAAGCCTCTAACACCGCCTTTCCTCTAGAATCCAACTCCGAAACAACGATATCTAGCCATAATTAGTTCAATATTATAAGTTAAATGGCTCAAAAACATAATCTCATAGCCTAGAAATAGAATTCCCATCATTCTTCCAAAAATAGCAAAATCCGACACCGGGCCCACATGGTCCAAACTCGAGGCTCGGACCAAATTCCAATCACCCATAACCCCACGAGTTCAAATATATAATTTGTTTCAAAATTCGACCCCAAATTGAGGTTGAATCGCCCAAAATTCCCAAAGCCCTAGTTCTACCCCCAAACCCTTAACTCCTACCTTTAATTCATGATTTTAGGCTAGGAATTAGATAGATGATGATAGGAAATGAAGAAGATGAGTTAGATAATACTTACCCAAGGAACTTTGATGAAGGTTAGCTCTGAAATTCGCCTAGGTGCTGTGGAGAAGACAAGATTAGAGACAAATGGGAATAATCCCGTAATGAACACTGTTTTAGGCTTTTAAAACCACTAGGCAAAATTGCCCTACGCGATCGCGTGAAAGGGACTGCGATCGCGGAGAGGAAAGGCTGGAAGCTACGCGATCGCGTGAAGGTTGCTGCGATCGCGTAGATGGAATTCACTGGGGGAGTCTATTTGGCCTATGCGATCGCGAGGAAACATATGCGATCGCGTAGAGAGTAGGAAGTTGGCTTCTGCGATCACCGAAGAAGTCATGCAATCGCGTAGAGGAAGGGAAGCCTGGAATGTTGGATGAGGTCCAAAGCTATGCGATCGCGTATAGGGGAATGCGATCGCGTATAGGGGAATGCGATCGCATTGAGGAGTCTGGCTGAGCTATGCGATTGCAATGCGATCGCATTGAACAAAGTGATATGGCTACAAAGGGACTCTATGCGATCGCAGACATGCCTATGCGATCGCGTAGAGGAAAAGATCTGTGCAAAAATTGCAGAATTTTCTGATGCATTCTAAGTGCAAAAACATCCCGAACCAACCCCGAAATCACTCCCGAGCCCTCGGGGCTCCCAACCAAACACACATAACAACTCAATAACATCCTACGAACTTGCTCGAGCAATCAAATCGCCAAAATAACATCAAAATCAAAGAATCAAACCCCAAACTCCAAATTTTCATTTCAAAGTTCATAACTTCCAACTTTAGCTATTTAGGTCAGAAACACGTCAAACGACGTCCGATTTCGACCAAATTTTACAGGAAGCGCTTAACCAATATTTAAGACCTGTACCGGGCGTCGGAACTAAAATACGAGCCCGATACCTATATTTTCTAGCTCATTTTCAATTCTATTTTTCCTTAATAATTTCAGAAAATAATTTAACAGAAAGATTCTTTTACCGGGGTTCTGGACCTCGGATTTCGACTTCGGGAACATGCTCGAGTCCCATATTTTTCTACGGACCTCCCGGGACCATCACATCACGGGTCCGGGTCCGTTTACCTAAAATATTGACCAAAGTCAACTATATCAATATTAATATCATAATTCTTCAAATCTTTCACATAATTCACATATTTTAACATAAAAACTTTCCGGCTTCATGCTCGAACTGCGCATGCAAATTGAGGCAACTAAAAATGAGGTTTTCAAGGCCTCGGAAGCGCAGAAAAAGGGAGAAATACGGTGATGACCCTTTGGATCGTCACAAAAGGTCGCCCTAGAGAGGGAGGCCAGGCCCGATACTATACCCTTCCTGCCCGTACCGAGGTTGTTACCTCTCATTTTGTTATCACAGGTATTATACTGGTTTGTCACAGAGATGCATCGGTTCTATTCGATCCAGGCTCCACTTATTATTATGTGTCTTCTTATTTTGCTCCGTATTTGGGTGTATCTCGGGACTCTTTAAGTTCCCCTATTTATGTTTCTACTCATGTGGGAGATTCTCTTGTTATGGACCGCATTTATCGGTCGTGTTTGGTTACTCTTAGTGGTTTTGAGACCAGAGCTGATTTATTGTTGCTCAGCATGGTAGACTTTGATATTATCTTGGGCATGGACTGGTTGTCGCCCCATTATGCTATTCGTGATTTTTATGCCAAGACCGTGACGCTGGCTATGCCAGGTGTGTCGCGTGTTGTATGGAGAGGTGCTTCAGATCACACTCCCAATAGAGTTATTTATTTTCTTAAAGCTTGCATGTGGTTAAGAAGGGGTGTGATGCGTATCTAGCCTATGTGATAGATGTCAATGTTGATACCCCTTCAGTTGATTTAGTTCCAGTAGTACAAGACTTTTCCGATGTGTTTCCAGTTGACCTTCCAAGCAAGCTGCCTGATAGAGATATTGATTTTGGCATTGATTTGTTGCCGGGCACTCAGCCCATTTCTATTCCTCTGTATCATATGGCTCCTCCTAAGTTGAAGGAGTTGAAGGATCAGCTGCAGGAATTGCTTGATAAGGGCTTTATTCGACCCAGTGTATCTCCTTGGGGTGCTCATGTCTTGTTTGTGAAGAAAAATGATGGTTCTATGCGTATGTGTATTGATTATCGCCAGTTGAACAACGTTACGGTGAAGAACCATTATCCTTTGCTGCGTATTGATGATCTATTTGAGCAGATTCAGGATGCACAGGTGTTCTCTAAAATTGACTTGCTTTCAGGCTACCATCGGTTGAAGATTCAAAAGCCAGATCCTGAAGACTTCTTTCAGGACTCAGTATGGTTATTACGAGTTCTTTGTTATGTCTTTTGGGGTGACCAATGCCCCAGCAGCCTTTATGCATTTGATGCACAGTGTATTTCGGCCATATCTTGACTCTTTTGTCATTGTCTTTATTGATGACATTCTGGTGTATTTCCGGAGTCAAGAAGATCATGAGAAGCACCTGAGGACAGTGCTTCAGACTCTGAGGGAAACGAAGTTATATGCAAAGTTCTCAAAATTTGAGTTTTGGTTGGATTTTGTGGCATTCTTAGGCCACGTGGTATCGAGTGAGGGTATTCAGGTAGATCCAAAGAAGGTAGAGGCGATGCAGAGTTGTCCCAGACCATCCTCAGTTACAAAGATCCATAGTTTTCTCGGTTTTGCGGGTTACTAGTGTCATTTTGTGGAGGGGTTTTCATCGATTGTAGCCCCATTGACCAGACTGACCTAGAAGGTACTCCATTCCAGTAGACGAAAGAGTGTGAGTCGAGCTTTCAGAAGCTCAAGACAGCTTTGACTACGACCCCATTTTGGATATTACCTATAGGTTTGGGGTTTTATAAGGTCTATTGTGATGCCTCGAGGATTGGCCTCTAAGCGGTGTTGATGCAGGATGGTAGTGTGATTGCCTACGCGTCCAGATAGTTGAAGATACATGAGAAGAATTACCCTGTTCATGACCTTTAGTTAGCTGCCACTGTTCACACCCTGAAGATTTGGTACCATTATCTATAGGTGTTCCCTGTGAGATTTATACTGACCATCGGTGCCTGCAGCACCTATTCAAGCAAAAAGATCTAAATTTGTGCCACAAGAGGTGGTTAGAGTTGCTGAAGGATTATGACATCACTATTCTGTATCACCAGGGCAAGGCCAATATGGTGGTCGATGCTTTGAGTCACCGGGCAGAGACTTTGGGGAGTTTGTCTTATCTACCAGCATCAGAGAGGCCAATGGCAATGGATGTTCAGGCCTTGCCAGCCAGTTTTTGAGATTGGATCTTTCTGAGCCTAGTCGGGTTCTAGCTTTCGTGGTTTCTTGGTCTTCCTTATTTGATCGTATCAGGGAGCAGCAGTATGATGACTCTCATTTGCTTGTCCACAAGGACAAGGTCCAGCATGTTGATGCCAGAGATATGACAATTGGCGAGGATGGAGTATTGAGGATACAGGGTCGGGTCTGTGTACCCAATGTTGATGGGCTTCAGAAGTTGATTCTACATGAGGCCCACAGTTCGCGGTATTCCATTCATCCAGGTGGCGCGAAGATGTACTAGGATTTGAGGCAGCACTATTGGTGGAGGCGGATGAAGAAAGATATAGTTGGGTTTGTAGCTTGGTGCCTTAACTGTCAGCAGGTAAAGTATGAGCACCAGAGGCCAGGTGGGTTACTTCAGCAGATAGAGATTTCAGAGTTGAAGTGGGAGCGGATTACCATGGATTTTGTAGTTGGGCTCCCGCGGACTTTGAGAAAGTTCGATGCTATTTGGGTGATTGTAGATCGGCTGACCAAGTCAGCTCACTTTATTCCTATGTGTACTACTTATTTTTTGGAGCGGGTGGTAGAGATTTATATCCGAGAGATTGTTTGTCTGCATGGTAATTCCACTTTCCATCATTTCGGATAGAGGTACTCAGTTCACATCATGATTCTGGAGGGCCGTTCAGCATGAGTTAGGTACTCGAGTAGAGTTGAGTACATTATTTCACCCTCAGACGGACGGACAGTCCGAGCACACTATTTATATTCTTGAGGATATGCTCCGTGCATGTGTGATCGAGTTTGGAGGGTCTTGGGATCAGTTCCTTCCATTGGCGGAGTTTGCATACAATAACAGTTATCAGTCCAGCATTTAGATGGCACCGTATGAGGCTTTATATGGTAGGCGGTGTATATCTTCGGTGGGTTGGTTTGAGTCGGGTGAGGTTAGATTATTGGGCACAAACTTAGTTCAGGATGCTTTGGAGAAGGTTAAGGTGATTCAGGATAGACTCTGTATAGCCCAGTCTAGACAAAAGAGCTATGCAGACCGAAATGTTCGCGATGTTTCCTAATTGTTGGAGAGCGGGTTCTGCTTCGGGTTTCGCCTATGAAGGGCGTTATGAGATTTGGGAAGAAAGGGAAGTTGAGTCCAAGGTTTATTGACCCTTTTGATATATTGAGGCGTGTTGGGGAGGTTGCTTATGAGCTCACCTTACCTCCCAGCTTGGAAGGAGTTCATTTGGTATTTCATGTATCGATGCTCCGGAGGTATCATGGTGATCCGTCATACGTGTTGGATTTCAGTTCAGTCCAGTTGGACAAGGATCTATCCTATGTTGAGGAGCCAGTGGCAATATTGGACATGCATGTTAGAAAGTTGAGATCAAAGGACACCGCATCAGTGAAGGTTAAGTGGCAGGGTCAGCCGGTCGAGGAGGCGACTTGTGAGACCGAGCAGGATATGGGTAGCTGTTACCCTCATCTTTTCACTGCTTTAGGTATGTCTCTATGCTTGTTCGAGGACGGACGAATGTTTTAGTGTAGGAGGATGTGATGACCCGACGGTCGTCTTAAGAGTTAATGCCCCGATCCCCTATTAACTGCTTCCCCCGAGTTTATTTCTGCTATTTTGATTTTCCGGGACGGTCGGTTTTGAGTTTTAGAGAGTTTTGGGACACTTAGTCCCTAAATAAGAGCTTAAGTGTTGGAAAGTTGACCGCAGTTGCAACAGTGTGAAGATGGCCTCGGAATGCAAATTCAATTGTTCTATTAGCTCTGTTGGGTGATTTCGGGCTTAGGGGCGTGGTCAGATTTTATTTTGGAGGTCCGTAGCTAATTTAGGCTCGAAATACCGAAAGTTGAATTTTTGTAGTTTCCGGTTAGATAGCGATATTTTGATCCGAGGGTCGGAATGGAATTTTGAGAGTTGCAGTAGTTCCGTTGTGTCATTTGGGATGTGTGTGCAAAATTTTAGGTGATTCGGATGTGGTTTGGTTGGGTGTTTGATCAAAAGCGTATTTTTAGAGTTTTTGGGATTCTTAGGCTTCAATCCGATGAAAAATAGGTGTTTTGATGTTGTTTGGAGTGTTCCGAAGGTTGGGGCCTCTTGATGATTTTGGATGGTTGACGGAAGGATTCTGGACTTAGAGTTGCAGCTTCAGCTGCTGGTCCTGTCATAACCGCACTGCGGTCTGGGTTTCGCAGGTGAGGTGCCGCATAAGCGGCTCAGTGGCCGCAGAAGCGAAATTGGGGAATTTCATTAGGAACCGCAGAAGAGGTGGTAATTCCGCAGGAGCGGTACCGCATCTATGGATTTGGAGTCGCAGATGCGGAAGCTGGCCCTTAAGTGAGAAGTCGCAGACGCGACCTTTGTTCCGCAGAAGTGGGACCGCAGATGCGGAAATAGCTGTGCAGAAATATGAAATTTTTGAGGGTTTAGTTTCAAAAGTTGGGAATTTGATTTGGAGCTCGGGAGATGGGCGAGTTTGAGAGGAAATTGAAGAGGAGATCAATGGGTAACGATTCTTTAAACCTTTCTAGTTATATTACATCAATCTATAGTTAATTTCATCATTTAAATTCGGATTGGGGATGAAAATTGGAGAAAAGTTGGAAGAAAGTTCTTAGACGTAGAATTCGACTTTTGATTGGGAATTTGACCTTAGATTTGGATAATTTTCTTATGCATGTACTCGTGAGAGAATGATGATTCCGAGATGCGGGTCCGAGGGGCGTTTCGGTTATTTTACCTAATTTTGCGTATTAGTTTAGAATTTAATTGTAGAATCAGTTACTTTAAGTGTTATTTACAATATGCAATTGAATAGAATAGATTTGGGCCATTTGGAGTCGAATACTCATGGTAAGAGCGTGGTTTCGGGTTGATTTGAGCTTGTTCGAGGTAAGTGGCTTGCCTAACCTTGTGTGGGGGACTTTTCCCTTAGGATTTGGTATAATTGATAATTGAAATGCCTTTTACCTAAGGTGACGAGTGCGTACTTGTGCTAATTGTTGGAAATCCGATTTTTATTAAGTAACTACTAGTATGTTTGCTTTCCTGTTTTATTACTTGTACTATTTAAGCCTGTGTTAGCTTAGGAAAAACATGTCTAAGTGACTAAATTGCCTTATTTGTTTAACTGTTTTACCTGAATTCTTTGAAGCATGCTAGGCTAGACTATTTGTTTGCCTTAATACGAAGTTTGATATTTTTAAGCATTTCTCCTGTTGCTGCTGTGTATTTACACCGGGACAATAAATGTGGGATTTCGGTAGCTCCCCCCTTGTCTTTTTACATTTGGGACTATGGATGTGGGATTCTGGTAGTTCCCCTGCAAAGTTATATCGAACTACGGGAATGCACTCGGTAGATTCCCCAGTACTGGTATTTATGTTTGGGACTACGAAACGGGATTCCAGTAGATCCCCGCCCACTATGAGCTGGACTACGGGAGGGTATCCTGAGAGACTTGTTGGATATGTATATTTGGGACTTCGGGACAGTATCCTGGAAGATCCCCGATTGATATTATTAGAGTTGAGCTATATTTTCCTTCGGTGTTTTACGTTGTTTCTCGGTAGTTGTTGTTGTCCTTTATATCTTGTGTTACTTTTACTGCTGTACATAATTATACTGTTCTGTTCTATACTGTCGTATTATATCTTTTATTTAACCTCAGTAGGGTCCTGACCTTCCTCGTCACTACTCTACTGAAGTTAGGCTTGGTACTTACTGAGTACCGCTGCGGTGTACTCATGCCCTTTCTCCGTATGTTTTTCATGTGCAGATCCAGGTACGTCGACTCAATCCTACCACCCGTGAGGCGAGGCGATTGCTCTAGAGACTTCGAGGTAAATCTGCCACGTTCGTAGATCGAGTAGTCCCTTTCTATTCTAGCTTTTAAACATTTGCCCTTCTGTATTTCTTTCCTTGTTAGATATTCTAGAGTTAGACATTGTTAGATATTCAAAGGCTTGTGTTTCCGTGAGTTTTCGGTTTTTGGGATAGTGTATTAGATTATGTAAAATTGTGTTGTATATGCCGAGCGGCATTTTAAATAGTGTTTCATTTGGTTATTTTTGGCTTTTGTTTATTTCTTCTGCAAGTTTTGTTTATGTTTCACATTTGTTAGGCATACCTAGTCGTAGGGACTAGGTGCTGTCACGATGGTTCATGGAGGGCGAACCGGGGTCGTGACATAAACTTAACATTTTGGAGTGATATCTCCTGATCATGATAAAAAAGGTTGCATATTGGATAAGGAGAAAGACTTCTTACACAAAGAGAACACAGTTTAGGAAAATGATAGAGTTACAGTATGAGATCAACTAGAACTCTTGCACCATGGAATAGTAGCATCTGTATCCTAGTCAATCTCTAATTGCTAACTCCTTTAAGATTAGTGTTGTTCTCTTTTACATGTAATTCACATAAGCAGAAGTTAAACGTGAATTGAGAGAAAAATAGCAAGGCATATTTACAAGCAGTTTATTTGTGATTCAAGCGTGCAAACTTGAAGCTACTTGAACCAGATAGAAGAACCTGTTCCAAGTGTCTGCCTTTTATTCTACTTTAATTTTAGTAGGTGTTTTTATATTGTACCTTTCATCTTATTTAGAAGAAATTGTATTAGGTACTTAGAGTTTTTAAGTTAGAGTTAACTTGAAGTTGTCGCAACAGTTGAGGCTGTGTGCCACAATGTGATTAGAGGTAATCCTAGATTTACAAAAGAGTTTTTGTAAATGCAATTTTTTGGCTCAGTGATTCTAGTGGAGATTTTGGGAAAATCCTAGTGGAAGGTAGGTTATGGTTTTTTCACCTTTTGAGCAAGGTGTTTTTCACGTAAAATCTTTGTGTTCTTTAATTTCTGTACTTATTATTCTGCAACAGTAGTAGTTGGAACATATAGAAGAACCTGATCCTTCTATAATCAGGTTAAGAGAAAAATTAGGTACCACACAAATCATCCATCCTCTTGTATGGTATTGAAGTATAAAATATCAACCAATAAATTATATGTGTTGAAATTTGAGTTTGGATCGTATTTGAGGATTGGCTTGACTTTTACAAGGGTGAATACGAGAATTTGTAGATGATATGAGATGTTAGATGGTTTGTGTTACATGAGCTTACGAAGGATTTAGTTGATTTTCAGTGCGGGATTTTGGCAGCAAGTGAATATGGATATCATAAGTTATTAGATGTTTTATTCATTGGCTTTGCGCCAAGTGGGGGAGTCCATTATCGACGTATTGATTTCACGGTTAGGTGTTGTATTGGTTTCAATTTGAAGTAATTTGTGAATACGTTATGACTTGTAGAGGATGACTCGAGTAAGGGCATTTCTGGATACAGTTTGTATTGAACTTTGGGGGGGTGTATGTGAGATATTGAATGATTGAGTTGCTATTAATAAAGGATGTAGCATGCATGGAGTAGGGATTCACTTAGCTTCTTAGAAATGTGGATTACTTCCTTGGTTGTTATTGTGCAAATGGGGCACAAGTTGTTTGGTTCATTTAGGCGGTGCTATTGGGATTCGAGTAGAGTGGATGACTCTTGAGAATGGTCATAATGGATTCAAGATTTAATGTAGCAATTGGAAATTTTTAGGATTTGTATACGGCTAGGGTCTGAGATTTTTCATTGGATGGTGTCGGTACTCGCAGTATTTCTATATCATTATGGATTCTACATTCAGTATTAGAAAGGTAAAAGGTGCAACTTTAAATTCACAGAAGGTCTCTTCAGAGTGGGTATCTTGGTTGTGGTACTTTTGGGATGCTTAAGAGGGAATTCAATAGCTTATAAGCCTTAGGACAGTGTGGTTCTTCGCTAAAGTTCGTGGGGCAAGCTTTGGTTAAGTATAGTAGTGTACTAGCAAGGAAAAGTATCAATTTGAAGGCAATTCAGACGGAACTCGGAGAATTTGGACAGCATGGTAACGAATGTGATTGGCTCTTTTGGTTCTTATGATGTAGTGAGTTTCTACAGGTGTTTTGTGGCGATACTCTCAGGTTTTGATGGCTTGCATAGCTTGGTTTAGTTAGAGGGATTCAATCCTGACAGTTTGGTTAAGTGCAAATGGGGTTCAGAGAGTTCTCAATTGGAGGTGTATATTTCCTATTTATGTGCATGACATGATGCATGTTGTGATTTTCTCGTAGGTGGGATCAAATGGATAGTTCTTGGCTAATTGAGCATGTGGTCGCTTGTAACTCAAAGTGGATTATGGAATGAAGTTCTCATATTTTTCATATGATGGCATGGTATGTGTGATATGTTGTGTGGGGTTGAGATTTGCATGAGCATGGCCAGCTCAGTTTTGAAGGGAAGGCCATGAGTCCTTAGGCAGCATGGACAGTTTTAGATAACTAGGTAAATGATATTCCTATCTGGTATGGCTTGATGAGCATATACCTTTCAGAAGGGGCAATGTGTTTTGATTTATGGATAGTTGTTTGGTATTGCAACACTCTCCTGGTTGATCGACTGTTGATGTTCAAATTTTACTTTGTAGCACAAAAGAATTATAGAAGTATTCCTCCTGAGATGATCGTGTATTGGAGAAGTGTTAGACATTCAGGCGGTGGAGTTGATATCATATATGGTGATTCGTGTGCTCTATGGATTTGGAGACTGGGAGTTCTCATGAGTAGCTTGTTTCATGGTTGTGCTCTATGAAAATGCAGCCATGGTTAGTCATAGGATAGTATGTGTTGTGATTCAATCATTGTGGACTTTCGGAGGGTTATTTATCTATTGTGGGTGACTAGAGTTGATTTGGGTTTCATTGGTTGGCCTAATATGGATGTGTGTTCTTCACCGGGTCAAATTTGTTGACTCTGAACTGCTATTGTTGAGGGTTGTTCCATTCAGTTGTTGTTGAGCTTCTTCGTGTTCTGAAATGATATATGAGTTACCCTTCTATGTTATGAGGAGTTGTTATTCGTTGGTTATAGATGGTGGCATTGTGTTATTTGCTCTTTGTGGTTATGGTAATGCACTTTGGGTACTTGATGTTGAATTTCAAGTGGTTATAGATTGAGTAGGGTGGCTCGAGGTATATAATATGGACTAGCATTTGGATGGGGTCACGCATTATAGCAGAGATATATGGAGGTATGATCCTTAGTGTTAGATTCATGTGTTTTGGTTCTGCGGTGTCTGATGGGTTCTTAGCATTGCGTTGTAGTGATACCCTTTTATCTTGTGGGACGGTTCTCTTGTTTGATGTCATTTTCCATGTTTGAGTACGTTTGGAATATTGCTTATTGATGCATGGATTGCATAGGTTGTGGCTTTAGATTGTATTGATGTGTCATGTCACTAGAGTGGTCATGTTGGATGAGATGAGGACATTAGGCCTAGAATAAACACTATTGGAATTGATTACAACATGGTTGGAAGGATATTGTTGCTGATTGACTTATAAATTTGCTATTGTTCCTATCGAAGTAGAGGGAGTTCCACAACTTGTTAATCTGATGAATGGCTGTAAGTTCTGCATGTTTCTTTCATCATTGGCAGTGTACGAAGGTTTTAGAACGAGACTTTATTTGGTATGAGGTTTATTACCGCTATTGGGTTATTTCTTTCATCAATTGCAGTGTAAGCAGGCACTTTCTTTAGTGTCACCTGAGAACGTCGTTCTGTGCAAGAGTCTTTGTGTATTGATTTGCGGATTCTTGATTTGCTTCGCAGAATTAGAATGGTTGGCGGTATGCATATGTGGACTATGCTACTTGAGCGGGAGGTCATGGGAGCATATCCCATAGAGAACTTGTATAAGTATGGCATGTTAGTCACTTGACTGTTAAAGATTTA
The DNA here is from genome assembly GCA_026770625.1 of Nicotiana glauca. NCBI lineage: Eukaryota > Viridiplantae > Streptophyta > Magnoliopsida > Solanales > Solanaceae > Nicotiana > Nicotiana glauca. The sequence continues at coordinate 47,034 of MU709116.1, forward strand.
CCCAAGTATGAAGATTTTTGGTACTATCGTTAATGTGAGAGGTTATGCCTGAGAGGCGTCCTATTCTTTGGGCTCCGAACTATGTGAGTTTGTTTCGAATTTGGTGATTGTTTTTATGTGTCATGGAAAAAGGTTATTGTGGATCCTTGAAAGGTTATTAGCCCAGTGAAGTACAATCAGAATCGGCTTGAGGTCCGTTGGTGGGTCTGAATGTGAATGTGTGCTCTACATCGGGCTAGGTGTGTTCATTCAGCATAGCATTACTTGTGGAGGAGTCTTCGGGCATTGAATGTTATTTTTGTCATCAGATATTCCATGTAATATCTATTGTGCCATGTGGGTTGCGAGACGACTCGATTATTCGCATATGTGTTGTGGTCCTATGTGGCTTGTGGTTATTGCACCTTAGCTGTGCTTGAGCTTTTGTACTGCGTGGCACTATCCATCTCCCCAGTATTTGTATTACGCATCTGGCATGCTTGTGATTGGTATTTGGGCATTTCGTAAGTTTAAGCATTTCAGCTTGATGGGTGATTCTTTATTGATTGTTCTGAGTGGATCGGGTGGCACGCCGTCACGGGTACATTGTTAGGATTGGGTGGCACACTGCCACATATATGAAATAATAGTGTATATATTAATTTTATATATGTCACCATAATTTATTAATATTTTAATATTTAAATAGTAGTACTTTAGGATAAGGATTTGTGAACAATTACAAGGTGACAAGGATGTCCACGTGGCTACATATCAAGGAGCATCAAGTGATTAATACAAATTGTCATGTTGGTGAATAAAGCAATTCTTTACTTAAGATCTCATTTTAGTGATATGGAATTGAAAAAAATAGGGCTGCTCTCTATTGAGTTTAGACAAACAAAAACGAGTTGAGGGGTTAGTCATAACAAGTATACATTTGTTTAGTTGTTTCGAACTCGTGGTGCTATCGTTAAGACGGAAGTAGTCCGATATTGAGGCATAGAGGAGACTGTTCACAAATACAAGTAGGAAGTTGATATTAAAGGTAAGTTAAGGATATCCCTTCTTTTCTTTTTGCATTATCCATAGGGTTCAAATGAAATGAGAAAACGCGCAACTTCATAAATGCCTCTATTCATATAAGCACTAGCGGTGCCTATGTTCTTGATTCCCCATGTGTTTTATTATTATATATTCTGTTAATGAAAACGCGCAACTTCATAAATGCCTCTATTCATATAAGTACTAGCGGTGCCTCTGTTCTTGATTCACCATGTGTCTTATTATTATATCTTCTGTTAATGGGTTTCAGAAAAATACAAATTTTGATAAAGATTATTCGAAAGCATATTGATCCTACTACTTTCTGATATAGACTTACTTCATTATGCATTGTATTCATTTGTACATATGCATTTACCCATGATCAGATGGTGTTATATACGCGTATATTATATGTATATGGGATATAGGAAAAGGTTACGACATTATATATGCACCACCACGTGATCAGTTGGTATACATTGATGATTTTGCCCATAAAGGCTGAGATGATATGATGGGATTCCCTCAGAGGCTTGATTATGTTATGTACAGATAGACCTATGCATTACATGACATTTATATGCATATACATGACATATAAATATTTCATGATTTACAAAGCTATCCGGACTTACAAGTTGAGTCCTTTATTCCATGTTTCATTCATGTCCTTTATATATTGATTTACATGACTTACATACTCGGTACATTATTCGTACTGATGTCCTTTTGTTGTGGACGATCCATTCATGCATGTATGTATAGGTAATCAGTTTGACGAGCCCTTATAGTAGACAAGGTTAGCATTCAACTAAAGATTGGTAAGAATCCATCTCATTCAGAGTGTAGCCGAGTCTATAAGTCATTGTGTTAGAGTTATGCTACGAACTTATGGGTAGGCCGAGGCCTTGTCCCATTTGATGTCAAATTCTCTTAGAGGTTTTGTACACACATGTTCATTATGTATAGTATGTTAGAGGCCTTGACGTCCCATATGTATTCATGTTTTAAGTACGATGGTTCGGTGATACAATGGTCGCCCACTTACAGTTGTACATTATGAGTTGTGGCTATGTTGGCCCATGATAGGTACAAAAGGAATGAGTTCAACTAACTCGACCTATCTATGTTTTAGTTTTGGTCAAACGATCATAAGTTACATAGTGGTTCATTCGGCCCAGCACGACACCGGGTTCCAGCCACCCTCCCCAAGTTTGGGGTGTGAGAGCGATGCGGAACCCAATTCACATAACATATCTATGGAGCGTGCTACCAAATCCTAATAATATACCCGTGGTGGCGTGCCACCCGATCCACTCATAACAATCAATAAAGAAACACCCATCAAGCCAAAATGCTTAAACTTAGGAAAGGCCCAAATACCGATCACAAGCATGCCAGGTGCGTAATACAAATCCTGGGAGATGGATAGCTCCACCACTACAAAATCTCAAGCACAGCTAAGGTGCAATAATGACAAGCCACACTAGACCACAACACACATGCGAATAATCGAGTCATCTCTCAACCCACATGGCACAATAGATATTACATGGAATAGCTGATGAAAAAATTAACATCTAATGCCCGAAGACTCCTCTACAAGTAACGCTATGCTAAATGAACACACCCGACCCGATGTAGAGAACACATTCACTTATAGACCCATCAATGGACCTCAAGCCGATTCTGATTGTACTACACTGGGCTAATAACCTTTCAAGGATCCACAATAACCTTTTTCCATGACACATAAAAACAATCACCAAATTCGACAAACTCACACAGTCCGAAGCCCAAGGAATAGGACTCCTCTCAAACATAAACTCTCACATTAATGATAGTACCAAAGATCTCCATACTTGGTTAAATATTTAACAATCAAGTGACTAACATGCCACACCATGTGATATGCTCCCATGACCTCCCGCTCAGGTATCATAGTCCGCACATGCATACCTCCAACCATTCTAATTCTGGAAAGCAAATCAAGAATTCGTAAATCAATACACAAAGGCTCTTGCACAGAACGATGTTCTCGGGTGACACTAAAGAAAGTGCCTGCTTATTCTGAACATCTAAATTCTTCTTTACTCGTACGAGCTCATGACATTATTGTCAACACTAAACCGCAACCTTGATCCTCAACTTACAATTCCAATGCCACTCACTCATATAATGTCACTACATGATAGTACAAAGATTTATTATAACCCGTGAACTACTAGTAGAATAAACACTTTATTGGCTAGAAACCTTTCACTTAACTCATTTCAGAAGAACCATTGCAACACGCAACTGAATTCCAGTCATGATAAAAAATCCATTAGTCGTGATGGAACCTAGCCCAACCCGCTAGGTAAGCCAACTACTAAATAATTCAATTTCAATATTGCTAATAAGTTAGTTAAACAAAACAAATTATCTAGATCTATTACACCTCTCAAGGACTGGTAGTACAAATCATGAGCTTCTAATAATAGAATTTACAAAGTTGATATGAAGAAAAAAGTACATTTTCTGTTTGAAAAGTACATAAATAGAGTTTTATAATGCTAAGGCTATCGTGGACAAGAGGCAACTACAACAGGAACGCATGTATGCCTTCAAATCCAGTAACCATCGAATGCAGCAACATCAACATCCGGGATTTGCATGCAGTGTGCAAAAAGTGCAGTATGAGTACAACCGACCCATCTACTCAAAAAATAACAAGCCTAAACTTAGGTTGAAAGTAGTGACGAGTTGGAACATAGGTCGGGTCCAACACCAATATCCAATAACACTTCATAACAATGTAAAACATATAAATAAGGAAGTAACTCAGAGATAAAGTGTTCAAATTTTTCACAGTTTTTCCAAAATAGTTTTGTCTTTTAAGAGTATCAGTGAAAACCCAAATTCTTTACCAAAAATGTCGTGTAATATGAGGTAGTTTGAAAATTTGTATTTTCTTTTCCAAAACTCCTTTTCACAATAAATAAGATGTTTCATTTTCTTTCCAAATAGAAAGTGGGAGATACCTCTCTATGACCACATATCCATGTGTGAAAAATGTCATGAATGACGTGATATAGTAAAGCATGAGGAAAATGTGTCTCTATGAATGTATGTCATATATGCATGCCAATGTCATGTACCTCAGAGATGAATCATGTATGCAGACTCTTAGAGAACTCAACCTTACTGTATCACACCTTCCACTCATCATAATCAACCACTCGGTACTGTATATGGCCCATACGGCCCAGGAAGATCCATCTCGAAATATAAAAATCACTAACTATAAGTCACCTAGTACCGAGGAAACATGCCAATCCAGCCTCATGGAGAAGATCCATCTCCATACCAAAGGAAGATCCATCCCTGAATATGATCAACTGCGCTCACTGGGGGTGTGCTTCGGAGGGGCTCTTTTAGCCCAAGAACTATAACAAGCCAATCATTAAATAAATCAATCAGGCCCTAGGCTTTACACAATTATCAATAAAACATGCTGCGTCGTTCATCTCGACCCCATAGCTATCTCTTATAATCAGGCTCTCGGCTTCACTCTGTCACCAATCTCTCCAGTCTCACCCACGGACTCACAATGTCATGAAAACTGACCCAGAACACTGATGTGATGTATTAATAAGTAACAATGGATACTATTATATGAATGCATGAATGTGACTGAGTACGAAATATCAATGAATTCAATGGGATGACAGCAAGAAACGACCACTATGGGTCCCAACAATATCAGCATAAAGCCTAAACATGATATCTAGTATGATGTACAACTCATTTATTTTATCACATGGTGAAAACAAGCCACAATTCAGTATCGTGGAAACAACAGAGTCAGAACTCATATGATGCACGCCCATCACCTAGCATGTGCGTCACCTCAACAGCAATCACATAAAATATAATTCGAGGTTTCATACCCTCAAACTAAGTTTAGAAGAGTTACTTATCTTAAGCAAGCCAATTCCGACACCGAGCAAGCCAAGCAATGCTCCAAGAATTCCATCACGCACGTAGAGACCTTTAAATGACTCAAAACTAGCCAAAACAACTCAAACACATCAGATGAAGCCCAATGAAGCAATTACAAATGATAAAGATCGAATCCCTAGTCAAATCCCAAATCCGGCTAAAATCACACCCGAACCCACGCCTCAAAACTCAACCAAACTCAGAAAATTCGACAACCCATTCAATTATGTGTCCAACCATACTAGTTTCACTCAAATCAGACTCCAAATCGGTGTTGAAAACTCAAAAATTAATATTATGAAACTTTAGGGCTAAACCCCCAATTTCCTCTTAAAAATTCCTTAACCAGTTGCAAAAATCGAAAATAGATTCATGGAATATAACCAAAACCGAGTCGAGAACACTTACCCCAATTCTTATGGTGAAAATTGTGGTTGGTCAGAGGATAGTATGTGTTGTGATTCAGTCATTGTGGACTTTTGAAGGTTTATTTTTCTTCTATGGGTGACCAGAGTTGATTTGGGGTTCATTGTTAGGCCAATATGGGTGTGTGTTCTGCACCGGGTCAGATTTGTTAACAACGAAATGCTATTGTTATGGGATGTGCCATTCAGTTATTATTGAGATTGTTCATGTTCTGAAATGATCTGTGAGTTACCCTTCTATGTTACGAGGAGTTGTGAATTGTTGGTTATATGTACATATGGTGCGGTTCTATCTGGGCTTTATATCGGGATTTGACCGGGACGAGTATTTGGGTATTGCATGATTGATTGTGCATTGGCTATATCCTTTTTGGATTGTGGTATTGTGTTATTTGTTCTCTGTGGTTATGGTAATGCACTTTGGGTACTTGATGTCACATTTCGTATGGTTGTTGATTTTGAGTAGGGCGGCTGGAAGAATATATAATGGACATGCGTTTTGATGGGGTCACGCATTGCTGTGAAGTTATGTTGAGATATGATCCTTGGTATCAGATTCATGTGTTTTGGTTCTACGATGTGTGCTAGGCTCTTAGCATGGTTGTGATGGTACTTTTTAAGCTAGCGGGATAGTTTTCTCGTTTGAGTCATTTACCTGATTGAGTATATTTGGAATGTTGCTATTGGGTGCATGAATTGCACAAGTTATGGATATGTATTGTAATGATGTGTCATGTCACCAGAGTGGTCATGTTGGATGACACGAGGTCATTGGACTTAGAATTAATACTATTAGAATTGATTACAGCATGGTTGGAAGGATAATATCAAAAGTCGGCTTAGAAATTTGCTATAGTTCCTGTCAGAGAAAAACGAGCTCCATGACTTCTTGATCTGACGAATGGTTATGATTTTCAGCGTGTTTCGTTCATCATTAGCATTATATGAAGGTGTTAGAATGAGGCTTTATTGATAAGAGGTTTATTACCGGTATTGGTTTGTTTTGAGCAGCTATTGTGATTAGAAATTATCACTATGAGTGTTTGAGTTATGTGGTATATCATGTGATTCCATCTTGGGTTATGACTATGGCTTATCACAGCTTGTTCAGACTTATACAGTGAGAAGATGCGAGATTCTGGTCTTATAGAAAAATTCGGATGTGAAAATTGGATTTTAAGGTTTATGGGCTAGGTTGGTTAAGGAATTTCAGTCATGTTGTATTATCCGACCTATATGGGATATAGGATCCCCCTCGGGTATGTTCAAGGTAAGGTTATACAACGATTTGTTGGATTTTGGAACAACTCTGGGCACGTTCGAGGAAAAATGTATATTTAAGTGGTGGAGAATGTAACGACCCGACTGGTCATTTTGAGCATTTGCACTTTGCCCGGTTGTTTGAGGGCATGAGTAGCTCTGTATGATGTATTATGACTTATGTGAATCATCAATTTTGGTTTTTCAAGTTATTCAGAATTAATTTGGAAGAACGATTCTTAGTTTAAAACTTTAAATTTGAAAAAGTTTGATTAAGTTTGACTTTTTAGAATTTGACCTCAGATTCAATTTTTGAAGGTTCCGTTAGCTCCATGGAGTGATTTTGGACTTAGAAGACCGTCCGGATTATGATTTGGAGGTCTGTAGTGGAATTTGGCTTGAAATGGCAAAAGTAGGAGTTTTTGAAAAGTTTGATCGGGAATGGACTTTTTGATATCGGGGTCGGATTTGTATTTTTAAAGTTGGAGCAGGTCCGTAATGTGAAATGTGACTTCTGTGCAAAATTTGAGGTCAATCGGGTGTGATTTGATAGCTTTCGGCATGAGTTGTGGAAGTTGAGTTTCAAAGTTCAATGATTTTGAATTTAGGTGTGATTTGTCTTTTCGATGTTGTTATGTGTGTTTTGAGGCCCGAGTAGGCTCATGTTATCTTATGTTACTTGTTCGTAGGTATGGACAGGGTCCCGAGGGGTTAAGGCGTGTTTCGAGTTGATTTCAGGCTATTTTCCTTCATTTTGCACCATTGTGTTTTGTTGCTTTTCTAGTGTCTCAGATGTGTTTCGCGACCGCGAATGGAGAATCACGTTCGTGAAGGGTAATTTGGCCAGTACAGAGTTTTGTTCTTTGCGTTCGCGCTTGATCGGTCATGTTTGCGATGGGTTGATGTTATGTTCTTCACGTTCGCGTATAAGGGATCACGTACGCGTAGAGTTGAGCTGTGAGATGGAGCAGGAGGACCTTTCCTAAACAGGTTGGCACAAGGCCCCAAACATGGCATACAACCGAAACTATAGTATAAATCTCTAAAATACGGGAAATCATAAGATTTCAAATCAAATACACGACTTAATAGTCTCTACGGGAAGGACCAAGTCACAATCCCTATCGGTGCATGCCCACACGCTCGTTACCTAACATATGCGTCACCTTACTTAACAAGACAATACGAAATAACGGGGTTTCATACCATCACGTCCAGATTTACAATGGTTACGTACCTCAAGCCAGATAAAATACTACTCTACGACACCCTTGCCTCTCATCTCGGTCTCAACTCGCATCGAATCTACCCAAAATTAGAATCATAATATTAGAATATTCTAAGGGAACGAAGCCCATGCGAAAATAATCAAATTATACCAAAAATCCCGAAATTGGTCAAACCTGACCCCCGGTCCCACGTCTCGAAATTCGATAAAAGTCACATCAATAAAAAACTTATCCTCCACAAGTTCATACATACCAAGAATCCCAAAATTCGACCACAAATGACCCCTCAAATCCTAGATTAAGGTCTCAAATTTCCAAGCCCTAACTCCCCAATTTTAGGATTCAAATCCCCCAAATTTCATCTTTAATTATGTAGAAATCACAATAGGATCGAGTATTAAGTCCATAATTCTTACCTCCAAGAAGTTCTTTTTGTTTCCCTCTTTAATCTCCCTCAAGAAGCTCCAAAACCGTGTGAAAAATGGTGAACTTAGGCCAAAAATCACGAAAATGGACTTTTTATACATTCTGCCCAACTATTAAAATTACTTAATCGTGATCGCAAGAAATCCATCGCGATCACGAAGCACAAACTTCGCTTGCCCAGAATTTACCTTACGCGATTGCGAATATCCCCTCTCGTTCATAAAGCTTAATCACACAAACCTACACGATCGCATTTTGCCTTACGTGGTCGTATAGAGCAATCACCTCCACTGCACACAAGCTTGCCTTCTTCTATGCGAACGCGACCCTAGCCACGCGTTCGTGAAGCACAACTTCTAAAATATCCGCGATCGCAAAATCCTCTCTGCGAATGCATAGAACAACTTCACCCCTACCCCGAATTAGCCTACACAATAGCGATCCTCTCTACGTGATCGCGAAGAGCAAACTGCCTGCAACAAAATACCAGCAAAACTACTGCTCCTCAAGTCCAAAAATTTCCCGTTGGACATCCAAAACACACCCGAGGCTCTCGGGACCTCAACCAAAAATGCTAACATATCCTATAACATCATTCAAACTTTTTCCAATCTTTGGAACGCTCAAGACAATATCAAAACACCAAATAATCATTGGATTCAAGCCTAGAAATTCCAAAAACTTCAAAATTCCGCTTTTGATCAAAATGTCTACCAAATCTCGTCTGAATGACCTAGAATTTTGCACATACATCACAAATAACAAACGGACCTACTCCAACTTCAGAATTCCATTCTGGCCCCTATATCAAAATCTCACCTATCAACCGGAAAATGCCAAAATTTTCATTTTCGATAATTCATTCCTAACTCTACTCCGGACCTCTAAAACATATTCCGATAATTTTCCCAAGTCCAAAATCACCTCCTGGAGCTATCCAAACAATCACAATTCACATCCGAGCCCTTTTTCACATAAGTTAATATCCAGGTGACTTTTCCAACTTAAGCTGACTCAAATGAGACCAAGTGTCTGAAACTTACCAAAACCTCTCTGAACCCAAACCAACCAACTTGATAACACATAATATAGCTGAACAAGACAATAAGAAGCATAAATGGGTAAAATAGTGCATTAACTCATGAAACGACCGGTCGAATCATTACAGGTCTCACGAGTCATGAGCAAGTCTAGTAGAGTCTTGCGGATTGGCGCGGAGACGTATGTACTTATCTTCAAGAGGATACGAGGCTGTTAGGAGAACTTCCCTTCTTGATTCCTTATCATGTGATTTGATTCCTTTGAGTCTTATGCCTTTATTCCCTTCCTGCTCAATCTTATGCGATATGAAGCGCTTGTTATCTATTGGGCGTCGAGAAGTTCTAGTAGTACTACAGACGTGGTGCAGGATGTATTTTCCTATGTATTCGGGCGGGCTATTATCATCCCCTTGCAATAGGATGTTCTGTTATTTTAGCTTTGTATCTGCACTTCATATGGTTTTGAGGCTATGCACAGATCGCTATGATGTTCATGCGTTGTTATCGCACAATGTTGGTGTAATGCTAGGGTGCTCGCATATGTGTCAAGGAATTAAGCGAAAAGAGGGTCTCTTAGTACGTGGTTTAGAGGTTCAACATTTAATTGCGCTGAAGGAACGACAATCAGAGTATAGATGTTCAGGCTTTGGTTGATGGAGTAACGAGACTGGATATTTTTTAGCATAGTGGAATTCTTATTTGTGATGTGGTGTCTTCGTCCTTATTTGAACATTAAGATTTGCTGGTGTTATGGTATTCTTCAATTTGCCTTCGAGGTAGGGTATTGTGAAATGGTGCCTGAGAAGCAGTTATCAGAGATAGTGGAGTGTACCATTTTCAGAATCAAATTGGTATTTCTAACGTTGATGTATCGAGAAAGATGATCTTCTAGGAGGCTTAGAGTTGGTAGCAACTTATTAGTTCAGGTGCTACGGAGAAGGATTTTGATTTGATGCAATATTTAGTTATGAATAATGCGGAAGGTGTCTCACGGTGGTTGAATTACTAGTAGGTCAAAGTATGAAAAGCAAAGGTCGAGAAGTCACTTGAAGAAGATAGTTTAACCGAAGTGAGAGTGGCGGATTAACATATGAATTTTGTGGTAAGATAGCCACATGCCTTGAGAAAAGTTTAGAACGATTTATGAATTCTGGTAAAAGTGACTAGGTCTACAGATTGTATTTGGGACGGAGACTACAGCACTGAGGAAGGTTGAATATGGTAGAAATGAGTTGGCTTTGAATAAAGAGGGGGGTAAAAGCTTGATTTCTAGTTTAGAATGTATTGTCGAACTTTCAATTAATGTCAATAGGGAATGAATGGACTTGTACAGCTAGTGGATAAGTATGGACTTAGGAGGGTTACGGATTTTCTGGTAGTTGTACCCAATGCAACATCGTTGGAAGATGTCGGTATGGAAATTCAACAGGTGGGCTATCTCCTACGAGCAGGTCAGTGGGTGCGTGAGTTTGATGATGTTTCTACTAGGATTTCTATCGGGTACCCGGTAAGAGGTCAAATATGTGATTGTGCCTGATGATTCGGGATATTAATGAAAATTTTAACAAAAGATTTTGAGAAATTTGGCCGGTTAAAGGTGCGAGATCATGGTAATTCAAAAGGAGGAACCTTTGTGGGCTCTAGATTTATTTGATTGTATCTTAAAGATAAGTGGGGAAGCCCCATCATATGTGATGGGACCACGTGGTTATCTGCCGATGCAATTTCTGGTTATCAGTGTATTGTTGGGTTCTTGTGAGTATAATGTACAAGGAAAAGAATTTAGCTGATTGCTTCCTTAATAGGGTGTTCATGTTCTATTAGAGCATTGGAGTTTGGCTATACTCGCGATCAGGTCAGAGTGGGTGATTCATAACAACGGTCCTAGTGGGCTCAAGAACTAAAGTGTAGAATCTAAGAATTTTGGTCCATTGTATAGTTAAGGATCAAGTTGTTACAGTGGATTATGAATGGGACTTGTAATGTTCTATCTTATCGTCGTGTATGCGGCAAATATTGGAAGAAAGGAGGAAATAGCTTCGGATTCATGGAAAGTCTCGCAAAATGAGTATACATGTTGGAGATATTATTTTGCATAAGGAGAGTATGAGGTGGTTCATGAATAAGGAGATGATGTGGTCTCGTGATGCGTATCACTTGGGATGAGTGCGGATTTGGTTTGTTACATTTTTAATGGATCTATTATTATTTCTATGGCAAGTCGAGAGTGAATTGGAAAAAGTTGGGTCGGTTAGTAATGATTGAGTCGGCATGATTGTAGGAATGATCAGTTCCTTCAGTGTGTGAAGTTATACATGTGGTTTGTGGTTGTCCGTGCGGGCTTGACAGCTACCACAACTTGATTTATTTGAGAGGTATTTGATTCAAACAGCTTTGTGGTGTAAATAGATTACAGAAGAATCATGGCGGTTTAGATCACGACTTGAGGTATGTATTTTTTTGCGGTTTGGGAATTGTAACGACCCGACCGGTCGATTTGAGCATTTGCACTTCGCTCGGTTGTTTGAGGGCACGAGTAGCTCCATATAATTTGGAAGTATGATTCTCTACTTGAAGCTTTAAATTTGAAAAGTTTGACCAAATTTGACTTTTTAGAATTTTACCTCAGATTGGATTTCTGATGGTTCAGTTGGCTCCGTGGGGGTGATTTTTAGACTTAGAAGTGCGTCCGGGTTATGATTTGGAGGTCCGTAGTGGAATTTGGCTTGAAATGGCAAAAGTTAGAATTTTTGGAACGTTTGACCGGGATTGGACTTTTTGATATCGGGGTCGGATTCTGATTTGGGAAGTTGGAAAAGTCCTTAATGTCAAATGTGCCTTGTGTGCAAAATTTGAGGTCAATAGGGCGTTATTTGATATGTTTTGACATCTGTTGTGGAAGTTGAAGTTTCAAGGTTCAATGATTTTTAATTTAGGTGTAATTCATCGTTTCGATGCTGTTATGTGTGTTTGCAGGCCCCTAATAGGCCCGTGTTATGTTATGTGGCGTGTTGGTAGGTTTGGATAGGGTCCCGAGGGGCTGGGGGCATGTTTCAGGTTGATTTTAGGCTATTTTTCCTTCATTTTGCAGGTTTTCTGGTGTTTCAGCTGTGTTTCGTGATCGCGGATAAAGCATCGCATTCGCAAAGGGTAATTTGGCCAATGCATAGTTTTCTTCTTCGCATTTGCGCTTGGTCGGTCGCGTTCTTGATGGGTTTATGTTGTGTTCTTCGCGTTCGCATAGTTGAGCTGGGAGCAGGATCAGGATCAGGATCAGGATCAGGAGGACCTTTCTTTATCGCATTTGCGAGGCTCGTGCCGTGTTCGCGTAGTTATATCTCTATTGTGTATCGCGTTCGCGAGGCTTGTGCCGCGAACGTGCAGGGCATTTTTAGGAGCTGATATCTTTGTTCATCGCGAACGCAATGGTTATCCCGTGTTCGCAAAAGATGAGGTAGGAGCAGCTTTATTAAGTACTCTATTTCGAGGGTTTCAACCATTTTTCATTTTTGAAGCTATGTAGCTAGGCGATTCTTGAGGCAGTTTTCACCATAAGAATTGGGGTAACTATTCTCTACTCGGTTTTGGTTACATTCCATGAATCTATCTTTGATTTTTGCAATTGGTTGAGGAATTTTAAAGAGGAAATTGGGGGTTTAGGTGTGATTTTGGCCGGATTTAGGATTTGACTTGGGATTTGATCTTTATAATTTGTAATTGTTTCATTGGGCTTCATCTGATGTATTTGAGTTGTTTTGGCTAGTTTTGAGCCGTTCAGAGGTTGCTACGCGCATGATGGCATTCTTGGAGCATCGCTCCACTTTCTCAGTGTCGGAATTGGCTTGCTTAATATAAGTAACTCTTCTAAACTTAGTGCTGAGGGTATGAAACCCCAAATTATGTGTTATATGATTGGTGTTGAGGTGACGCACATGCTAGGTGACCGGCGTATGGGCGGGCACCTTATGAGTTGTGGCTTTGTTATTTCCTGGACACTGAATAGTGGCCCTATTTTATTGATATCTGTGTTTTCATCATGTGATAAAATAAATGAGTTGTACATCATGATAGATATCATGTTTAGGCTTTATGTTGATACTGTTGGGACCCATAGTGGTCGTTTGTTGCTGTCATCTCATTGGATTCATTGATATTTCGTACTCAATCACATTCATGCATTCATATCATATCCCAGTCTTAGTTGTTACTTATTGATATATCACATCATTGTTCTGGGTCAGTTTTCATGACATTGTGAGCCCGTGTGTGAGACTGGAGAGATTGATGACTGAATGAGGCCAAGTTCCTGATTATAAGAGATAGTTATGGGATCGGGGTGTACGCTGCAGTATGTTTTATTGATTATTGTGTAAGGCCGAGGGACTAATTGATTTATGACATGATTGGATTGTTATAGCACTTGGGGTACAGGAGCCCTTCCCGATCCTGCACACACCCAGTGAGCGCGGTTGATTATATTCAGGGATGGATCTTCACATGGTATGGACCTGGATCTTCTCCATGATGCTGGATTGGCATGTTTCCTCTATACTGGGTGACTTATAGTCAGTGATGTATATATTTCGGGATAGATCTTCCCTGGTTCGTATGGGCCATATACAGTACCGAGTGGTTGATTATGATGAGTGGAAGGCGTGATACTATGAGGTTGAGTACTCTGACAGTGTGCCTACATGATTCATCTCTAGGGTACATGACATTGGCATGCATATATGACATACATGCATAGAGACACATTTTCCTTATGTTGTACAGTATCACGTCATTCATGACATTTTTCACACATTGATATGTGATCATAGAGAGGTATCTCCCACTTGCTATCTAGAAAGAAAATGAAACATCTTATTTATTATGAAAATGAGTTTTGGAAAAGAAAATACAGTTTTTCAAGATACCTCATATTTCTTGACGTTTTCAGTAAAGAATTTAGGTATTCACTGATACTTTTGAAAGGCGGAACTATTTTGGGAAAACTGTGAAAGAGCTGAACACTTTATCTCTGAGTTACTTCCTTATATATATGCTTTACATTGTTATGAACTGTTATTGGATATTAGTGTTGGACCCGACCTATGTTCTAGCTTGTCACTGCTTTCAACCTAAGATTAGGATTGTTACTTTTTAAGTATATGGGGTCGGTTGTACCCATACTGCACTTCCTCCACAGTGCATGCAGATCCTGGATGCCGATGTTCCTATGTTCGATGGTTACTAGATTTGAAGGCATACATGCATTCCTGTTGTAGCTGCCTCTTGTTCACGGTAGACTTACTAATATACTCTGTTTATGTATCTTTCAAACAGAAGGTGTATTTTTTTCTTCATATCAGCTTCATAAGTTCTATTCTTAGAAGCTCATGATTTGTACTACCAGTCCTTGGGAAGGGTAACAGATCCAGATAATTTATTTTATTTAACTGACTTATTAGCAATATTGAAATTGAATTTGTTAGTAGTTGGCTTACCTAGCGGGTTAGGTTAGGTGCCATCATGACTAGTGGATTTTGGCTTGTGATAGATTGGTATCAGAGCCCTAGGTTCACAGGCTATACAAGTCATGAGCAAGTGTCTAGTAGAGTCTTGCGGATCGGTATCATGATGTGCATACCTATCTTTTAAAGGCTACAGGACATTTAGGATATACTTCCCATCTTTCTTTCCTTGTCGTGCAACATTGATTCAGCTTGAAGTGTAATCCGTTGAATTCCTTCCACGCATTCCTTTGTGCACATGAGCGCTCAATATTAGCTGTGCATTGACGGCTTGTGATTCTCTAGATGAGGTCCGAGATGTGATTTTTGTGTGTTGGTGGTGGGTCAGTCTCCAAGACTTGAGGCCGGGTTTTGACTGTAGCATGATCACTGAGGTGTTGATTTGGTGAGTGTGTGCTTTTGGATTTATATGTCTGATAGTGTCCGAGTCTGTGGCTGGATGGCTACGTGATGAGTATAATGTGACAGCAAGATGTGTTCATATGATTTGAATTTGACGAGAAAGGTCTGCTTGAGGTGTATAAAGAACTAGTTGGTGCTTGATTTCCATCTTGATTTGATGTATAGCCCCGAGTTATGGGTGTGCTGAAGGATCTTTTCAAGTTATTTAGTTGGGGAATGAAGTAGATTTGAAGTAGTGATATGAGTTCATACTCAGGAAGATTAAGTGATTGCGTAATATTTATGACGATGGAAGGGTATAGAGAGATGTTTGTTTGAGGCAAAGCGGGTGGGTTATCTCCTGCGGGTTGTCCTAAGATTTATGTGACCCCTATGTTACTTGTTGGGAGTTCTCTTTTACCAGTGAATTGTATGTGTTGCAATTTGAGTTTTGATCGCTTGTGAGAGTGGGCTTGACTGTTACAAGGATGAACGCGAGGTTTGTAGATGATTTGAGATACTAGACAGTTTGTGTTGCATGAGCTTATGAAGGATTTAGTTGAGTCTGACTATGGTATTATGGTAGTAATATAGCATGGGCGTTATGAGTTTTTGTGTATTTTGATCTATGGCTTGAAGCCAAGTGGAGGAGTCTGCTAGTGATAAGTTGATTGCATGGCTATGTGTTGTATTAGTTTCAGTTTGAGGTATACTAGTGAATCAATTATGACTTGCAGAGGTTGAGATCGAGGATGACTCGAGTAAGGGGATTTTTGGATACGGGTTGTATTCGGCTTTATGAGTATATGAGAATCATGGAATGATTTGGGTTGTTATTGGTGAACGATATAATGTGCGTGGAGCAGACATTTATCTAGTGGTATTAAGGTGGGTTTACTTCCTTGGGTGTTGGAGTGCTAATGGGGCACAGGTCGTTTGGCCCGTTTGATTACTCTAATTGAGATTTGAGCATAGTATGCCACTCTCAAGAATGGTTCTAATGAATTCAATATTTATATGTGGCAATTGAGAATTTTTGCAGATTTGTATGTGGCTAGGAGCTGAGAGTTACATTGGACGGTGTCGAGGCTCGCAGTATTTCTACATCATTGTGGATTCTACATTTTAGTATCAGGAAGGTGGGATGAACGACTTGAAATTCACAAAAGGACTCTTTATAGTGGGTATCTCAGTTGTGATGCTTTTGCAGTGCTTAAGAGAGTATTCAGTGGCTTATGAGCCTTAGGGCGGTGTGGTCTAATATTATGGTCTCGTATGGCGAGTCTGGGTTGAGGATTGTGGTATTATGGTGAGGAGAATTATCAACTTGAAGGTAATTCAGAAGGAACTCGAATAAATATGACAGCTTGGTAGTAGGTTGGATTGGCATGGTAATGGATATGATTAGTTCTTTGGGTGCTTATGAGGTAATAAGTTTATACAGGTGATTCGTAGTAATGCTCTTGGGTTTTGGTGAGATGTGTAGCGTCGTTGAGTTAGAAGGATTCAATCCTGACAGTTGGGTTTTGTGCAAATGGTATTCGAAAAGTTCTCAATGGTTTCTACCACGGTTAGAGATGTATATTTCCAACTGGTGTGAAGAGCATGTGATGAATAGTGATTTTCTCCTGGATGGGATCAAATGGAAAAGTTCTTGGCTAATTGAGTAAGTAGTTGCTTGTGACTTGGAGTGGAATACGAAGTTATCGTACTTTTCATATGATGGAATGGTATATGCGGTGTGTTGTGTAAGATTGAGATTTAAATATGTAAGGTCGCGATTCAATTTTGAAGGGAAGGTCATGAGTCATGTTTTACCTGTTTATTGTTTAGAATCTGGTTTTATCATTCTACTTCTTAATATCTGAAAGTTGTTTGGGCGGAGTTCCTGATTTCCACTGATATGCCCAAGTAGCTGTGAGGTTAATGACTAAGGGAGGTTGAGGACCTAATAGTGAGGATTATATATATATACTAGGTATCGGGCCGCACGCCGCAGTAATAATATATATATTGTGGATCGGGCTGCATGCCGCGGCGATACTTATATGGATCGAGCTGCACGTCGTAGCGATATATATATATTGGATAGGGATGCGCCGATGTGTTATAAAGCTTGGGCTGTAGGTGCCTCTCCGGAGTCTGTATACCCCCAGTGAGCGTAGTCGAGTATAAACTATGGATTGGGCTGCACACCGCAACTGTTATTAGGATTATTACTATTATGAGACATTATTGAGCCAGAGTGCTGAGTGTGAGTACTATTGAGGAGATCTGAGTCACGAGTGACTGAGAGGCTTTCCCGAGAGGCTATATTTTTGAGTGATACCTTGCCCAAGGGGCTTGTTTATGACATTTTGTTGCTTTCACTCTTCTTTTTATACTGAGCCTCTATTAAAAACTGTTAAATAAATCATTTAAGAGTATTTTTAATTGAAACTAACATTTTTACAAGATGACTGGCTTTTAAATTGCAGAATTTGACTTGAAATTTCTGTTGAGACTTATTATATGAGTTTTACTGATCGTCACTGCACTCAGACCTTATTTACTTTAGTTAGTTACTGAGTTGGTTTACTCATGTTACTCCATGCACCTTGTGTGCAGATCCAGGTACCCGAGCAGCAGAGTGAGGGTCCTCGATACTCTCAGAGTTTAATGGAGACTACAAAGTAGCTGCACAACGGTCGCATCCCTACTTTCCTCCTTCATATCTTAGTTTTATGCATTTTTAGTCAGTCAGATTGGGTTGTATTTAGAGGCTCTTGACTTGTGACACCGGATTGTTGGGTTGTGTTGGTTTATTTTTACTATTTTCCCGCATATTTTAGTTGATTTATATATTTCTTATGAAAATTCGAGACTTAGTCAGTTTTAGCAAATGGTTTTATAAAACGAATTCACTGTGGTTACTTGTTGGGTTGGCTTGGCTAGCACTGTGATAGGCGCTATCATGATTGGAGTATTTGGGTTCGTGATAATTTGGTATCAAAGTCAAGGATACATAGGTCTCGCGAGTCATGAGCCGATTTAGTAAAGTCTCGTGGATCAGTATGAAGACGTCTTTATTTATCCTCGGGAGGCTACATAACCTTTAGGAAAACTTCTCATTTTTGAATTCCTGTCATGCGAATCTATTGATTCTATTACTAAACTTCTGTTATTCTATTATCTTACAAATGGTGAGGACACGTGTTATAGATCAGGATGGACGACCACCAGTACCACCACTTGGGGCCACTAGAGGCCGAGGACGCGGTCGAGGCCGTGGTAGGGGCAGGGTTGTAGCCCACATAGTAGCTAGAACAGCACCTGTAGATCAACCAGCCACCCAAGTTCAGGCTTAGGTCCTAGTTGCGGACGCTCCAGCAGCACCATTTGAGGCACCGACTGTGCCTATTGTGATTCCAAGCCTTCAAAAGGCTTTATCTCAAATTCTATCAGTATACACTGGCCTGGCTCAGGCGGTCTCAATTACTACGACCGCAGCTACTTCTCAGACCGTATGAGGTACTCAGACTCCCATTTCTCACATGCCTGAGCAGGTTGTGCAGGGTTTTGAGACATCGGGGGCGCCTCCAGCCCAGCCGATTGCACCAGCTCAGGAGTATGTGGTACCAGTTATGCCTGACCACGAGCAGCATCAATTGGAGAGGTTTAGTAGACTTCAGCCTCTGACTTTCAGTAGTACTGAGGGCGAGGATGCCCAGGGTTTCTTATACAAGTTTTAGAGGTTTGTTCGTACATCGGGTATTCTAGGGACCAGTGGTGTAGAATTTACTACTTTTTAGTTTTCTGGAGCTGCCTTTACTTGGTGGGAGGCTTATGAGAGGCGTAGGCCTGTTGGTGCAGCGCCCTTACCTGGAAGCAGTTCTCCATTCTCTTTCTGGAGAAGTATGTGCCACAGTCTTGCAGAGAGGAGCTGCACAGGCAGTTCGAGTAGTTGCATTAGGGAGATATGACTGTGACACAGTATGAGATGCGGTTCTCTGAGTTAGCTCATCATGCGGTCTGGTTGGTTCCCACAGATCGAGAGAGTATTAGGAGGTTTGTTGATGGCCTCACATATCGGCTTTGGATTCTCATGACTAGGAAGAGGGTGTTAGGTGCTACTTTTGAGAAGTTTGTTGACATCGCCCATGAGATTGAGTCAATATATTGCCAGGAGTGAGATGAGAGGGAGGCCAAGAGGCTCAGGAATCTGGTAGTTTTGGTGGTGCTCCTTCGAGAGATTAGTTTCAGCACGGTAGAGGCCGTTCATTTAGGCATGCTCTGTCAGCTCACCCAGGTTATCGTGGGGCATCATCGGGTCATGGGTCTCATAGTTCTCATCAGGGCCATTCATTACTTAGTGCCCTTCCAGCCCAGAGTTTGTCTCGTGCTCCATCAGTTCAGGGCTCTTCTATGCCAGGTGCATCTGCTAAACATCCCGGTACTAGGAGTTCCCTTCATTACCCGTCTTCAGTACCGGCGAGTTGTTATGGGTGTGGAGAGGAGGCAGTGCCCGCATTTTTTTGAGGGTCTATCTCAGCAGAGGGGTCAGCCCTCGACTTCAGCTCCATTATCTCAGTAGAGGGGTCAGCCCTCGGCTTCAGCTCCATTTGCTTCACCACCCGCTCAGGCAGCTAGGGGTGGGGGTTAGTCAGCTAGGGCTAACCCTAGAGGGGGAGGTCGATCAGGTGGTGGTCAGGCTCATTTCTTGGCACTCCCAGCTAGACCAAATTCTATTGCTTCAGATGTTGTGATTACAGGTATTGTCTCAGTTTGCCACATAAATGCCTCTGTGTTATTTGATCCGAGTTTCAACTTTTTCATATGTGTCATCATACTTTTCTCGTTATTTGGATACGCCCCGTTTGTCTCTTCTTTTATCTATCTGTGTATCTAATTTAGTGGGCGATACTATAGGTGTGGACCATGTATACCAATCGTGTATGGTGACTATTGGGGGTCTGAAGACCCAAGTGGACCTATTGTTTCTTTGTATGGTGGAATTTGATGTGATATTGGTCATGGATTGGATATCTCCGTGTCGTGCAACATTGGATTGTCATGTTAAAACAGTGACGTTGGCTATACCGGGTGTGCTATAGATTGAGTGGCGAGGTTCGACTAATTTTGTCCCTAATAGGGTGATTTCATTTCTGAAGGCCCAGCGGATGGTTGGGAAAGGTTTTCTTTCATATATAGCCTTTGTGAGGGATGTTGGTGCAGAGACTCCTAGTATTGATTCTGTTATTGTTGTGAGGGATTTTCTCAATGTGTTTCCTGCAGACCTGTTGGGCACGGCACCGAATAGGAATATTGATTTTGGTATTGATATGGTGCCAGGAACTCAGCCCATTTCTATTTTACCATATCGTATGGCATCAGCGGAGTTGAAGGAGTTGAAGGAGAAACTTCATGAACTCCTTGGTAAGGGGTTTATTCGGCCTAGTGTGTCACCGTGGGGTGTGCCTATTTTATTTGTGAAGAAGGAGGATGGCACGATGAAGATATGCATTGATTACAGGTAATTGAACAAAGTAACAATCAAAAACAAGTATCCTTTGCCTCGTAACGATGATTTGTTTGACCAGCTTCAGGGAGCGAGAGTGTTCTCTAAGATTGATCTCTGTTCAGGTTATCACCAGTTGAAGATCAGGGACTCGAATATTCTTAAGACATCTTTCAGGACCAGATATAGTCATTATGAGTTCCTGGTGATGACTTTTGGGTTGACCAATGCCCCAGCAACATTCATGCATTTGATGAACAGCGTGTTTCGGCCTTAGCTTGACTCGTTTGTCATAGTTTTCATTGATGATATTCTGGTATACTCGCGTAGTTAGGAGAAGCACGCGAAGCATTTAAAAGTTGTGCTACAGAGATTGAGGGAGGAGAAGCTTTATGCAAAGTTCTCCAAGTGTGAGTTTTGTCTCAGTTCAGTGGTATTCTTGAGGCATGTGGTGTCCAGTGGGGTTATTCAGGTTTATCCAAAGAAGATAGAGGCAGTTCAGAGTTGGCCCAGGCCATCCTCAGCCATAGAGATTTGCAGTTTTCTTGGTTTGGAAGGTTATTATTGCCGGTTTGTTCAGGGATTTTCATCTATCATATCACCCTTCACCAAGTTGGCTCAAAAGGGTGCTCCATTCAGGTGGTCGGATGAGTGTGAGGAGAGCTTTCAGAAGATCAAGACTACCTTGACCACAACTCCAGTATTAGTTTTGCCATCAGCTTTAGGTTCATATACCGTGTATTGTGATGCTTTGAGAGTTGGTACTGGGTGTGTGTTGATGTAGGAGGGTAGAGTTATTGCTTGTGCTTCTCGACAGTTAAAGCCCCATGAGAAGAACTACCTCATTCATGATCTAGAGTTGGCTGCCATTGTTCACGTGTTGAAGATTTGGAGACATTATTTGTATGGTGTGTCTTGTCAGGTGTTTAGTGATCATCGTAGCCTCCAGCACTTGTTCAAACAGAAGGATCTCAATTTGAGGTAGCCGAGATGGTTGGAGCTGCTAAAGTATTATGATATTACTATCTTGTACCATCCGAGAAAGGCCAATGTGGTAGCTGATACCTTGAGTAGGAAAGCGGTGAGAATGGGGAGTTTGGTATATATTCCTATTGGGAGAGACCTCTTGCACTTGATGTTCAGGCCTTGGCTAATCGGTTCGTAAGATTGGATATTTCAAAGCCCAGTTAGGTATTAGCTTGTGCGATTTCTTAGTCTTTCTTAATTGATCGCATCAGAGAGCACCAGTATGATGATCCTCATTTGCTTGTCCTAAAGGATAGAGTTTAGCATGATGATGCCAGATATGTGACTATTGGTGATGACGGAGTATTAAGGATGCAGGGCAGAATATGTGTGCCCAATGTGGATGGGCTTCGGGAGTTGATTCTGGAGGAGGCCCATAGCTCACGGTATTCCATTCATCCGGGTGCTGCGAAGATATATCAGGATCTGAGACAACATTATTGGTGGAGGAGAATGAAGAAGGACATTGTGTGATTTGTAGCTCTGTGTCTCAATTGTCAGCAGGTGAAATATGAGCATCAGAGACCGGGTGGATTGCTTCAGCAGATGGATATTCCAGAGTGGAAGTGGGAGCAGATCACCATGGACTTTGTAGTTGGGATGCCATGAACTTTGAAGAAGTTCGATGCTATTTGGGTGATTGTGGATCGGCTGACCAAGTCCGCGCACTTTATTCCTATGTGTACTACCTATTTTTTAGAGCAATTGGCAAAGATATACATCCGGGATATTGTTCGTTTGCATGGTTTCCCAGTTTCCATCATTTCAGATAGAGGTACTCAATTTACTTTACAATTTCGGAGGTCGGTATATCGAGAGTTGGGTACTCAGGTTGAGCTGAGCATATCATTTCACCCTTAGACAGACGGGCATTCCGAGCGCACTATTCAGATATTGGAGTACATGTTCCGTGCTTATGTCATTGATTTTGGAGGGTCGTGGGATCAATTTCTACCACTCGCAAAGTTTTCTTACAACAATAGCTATCAGTCGAGTATTCAGATGCCTCCATATGAGGCTTTGTATGGGAGACAGTGTAGATCTCCAGTCGGGTGGTTTGAGCCTGGTGAGGCTGGGCTACTGGGTATGCAGGATGCTTTAGACAAGGTGAAGGTGATTCAAGAGAGGCTTCGTATCGCGCAGTCAAGAAAAAAGATTTATGCTAACAGGAAGGTTCGGGATGTGTCTTACATGGTTAGTGAGAAGGTTTTGTTGAAGGTTTCACCCATGAAGGGTGTTATGGTATTTGGGAAGAATGGTAAATTGACTCCTCGGTTCATTGGGCCTTTTGAGGTGCTTTGGAGGATTGAGGAGGTGGCTTATGAGCTTGCTTTGCCAGCCAGCTTATCGAGTATGCATCCGGTATTTCATGTTTCTATGCTCCAAAATATATTGGCGATCTGTCTCATGTTTTGGATTTCAGAACGATTCAGTTGGTTGATGATTTGACTTATGATGTGGAGCCAATGGCTATTTTGGAGTGTTAGGTTGGAAAGTTGAGGTCAAAGGATATAGCTTCAGTGAAAGTGCAGTGGAGAGTGCAGCCCATGGAGGAGCCTGCCAAGGAGACTGAGCTGGAGATGCGGAGCATATATCCTTACCTATTTGAGGCTTCAGGTATGTTTCTTGACTCGCTCGAGGACAAACGTTTATTTAAGAGGAGGAGGATGTAACGACCCGACCGGTCATTTTATGAGTTACCGCTCCATTTTCCCCATTTTCTCTTCTTATTGTCTTGTTCAGCTGTATTATGTGTTATCGGGTTGGTTGATTCGGGTTCGGAGAGGTTTTGGTAAGGTTTGAGACACTTAATCTCTTTGAGTAAGCTTAAATTGGAAAATTCAACAAGATGTTGACTTATGTAAAAAAGGGATCGGATGTGAATTCTGATGGTTCGGATAGCTTCGGGAGGTAATTTGGGACTTAGGAGCGCGATCGGAATGTGTTTTGGAGGTCCGTAGTAGATTTAGGCTTGAATTTGCGAAAATGGAATTTTTGGCATTTTCCGCCTGATAGGTGAGATTTTGATATAGGGGTCGGAATGGAATTCCGAAAGTTGGAGTAGGTCCGTTGTGTCATTTGTGACATGTGTGAAAAATTTTAGGTCATTCGGACGAGGTTTGATAGACTTTTTGATCGAAAGCGGAATTTGGAAGTTTTTGGAATTTCTAGGCTTGAATCTAATGATGATTTAGTGTTTTGATGTTGTTTTGAGCGTTCTGAAGATTAAAGCAGTTTGAATGATGTTATGGAATATGTTAGCATTTTTGTTTGAGGTCTCGAGGGCCTCGGGTGTGTTTCGGATGTCCAACGGATATTTTTGGACTTGAGGAGCAGTAGTTTTGCTGGTATTTTGTTGCGGGCATTTTACTTTTCGCGATCGCGTAGAGAGGATCATGATCGCGTAGGCTAATTAAGGGCAGGGGTGAAGTTGTTATATGCGTTCGCAGAGAGGAGGTCATGATGGCGGATGTTTGAGAAGTTGTGCTTCGCGAACGCATGGTCAGGGTCGCGTTCGCGTAGAAGAAGGCAAGATGGTGTGCAATGGAGGTGATTGCTCTATGCGACCGCGTGAGGTAAGATGAGATCGCGTATGTTTGGGTGATTTAGGTTCACGAACGCAAGGGGATATTCGTGATCGTGTAAGGTAAATTTTGGGCCAGCGAAGTTTGTGCTTCGCGATAGCGATTAAGTAATTTTAATAGCTGGGCATAATGTTTAAAAAGGCCATATTCGCAATTTTTGGCCTAAGTTGACCATTTTTTACTCGATTTTGGAGCTTCTTGAGGGAGATTGAAGAGGGAATCAACGAGAACTTCTTGGAGGTAAGAATTATGGACTTAATACTCGATCCTATTGTGATTTCTACCTAATTAAACATGGAATTTGGGGAATTTGAAGCCTAAAATTGGGGAGTTAGGGCTTGGAAATTTGAGACCTTAATCTAGGGATTTGAGGAGTTATTTGTGATTGGATTTTGAGATTCTTAGTATATATGAACTCATGGGAGGATAAATATTCCATTGATGTGACTTTTATCGAATTTTGAGTAGTGGGTCCGAGGATCGGGTTGGACCAATTTCGGAATTTTTGGTATAATTTGATTATTTTCGCATGGGCTTCGTTCCCTTAGCATATTCTAATGTTATGATTCTGATTTTGGGTAGATTCGACGCGAGTTGAGACCGATGAGAGAGGCAAGGACGTCACGGAGTAGTATTTCATCTGGTTTGAGGTAAGTAACCATTGTAAATCTGGACCTTAGGGTATGAAACCCCGGTATTTTGTATTGTTTTGATAAATGAGGTGATGCATATGCTAGGTGACGAGCGTGTGGGCGTGCACCGGTAGGGATTGTGATTTTATCCATCCGGTAGAGACTATTAAGCCATGTATTTGATTTGAAATCTTATAATATCCCGTATTTTATAGATTTATACTATATTTTGGGCTGTATGCCATATTTGGGGCCTTGTGACGACCTGTTTAGACCCTTAAGGGCATTTTTACTATTTTCCTCACTCTATTTTTTTTAAAGCATATCCTCGATCACGGTTTACCTTTTTATTGCTTAAAATCTGATTTTATCACTCTGCTTCTTAATATGTGTAAGTTGTTTGGGCGAAGTTCCCTGATTTCCACTGATATGCCCAAGCTGTGAGGTTAATGACTGAGGGAGGTTGAGGACCTAATGGTGAGGATTATATATATACACACACACTTTGGATCGGACTGCACGCCGCATCAATATTATATATTTTATGGATCGGGTTGCGTGCCGCAGCGATATGACGTTTGGGCTGTAGGAGCTCCTTCGGAGTCTGTACATCCCCAATGAATAATTGATTAAAAACTATGGATCGGGCTCCGCGCCGCAATGGTTATTACGATTATTAGTATTATGAGATATTATTGAGCCAGAGTGCTGAGTGTGAGAACTATTGACGAGAGCTGGGTCGCGAGTGAC
This sequence comes from Nicotiana glauca, assembly GCA_026770625.1. Lineage (NCBI taxonomy): Eukaryota > Viridiplantae > Streptophyta > Magnoliopsida > Solanales > Solanaceae > Nicotiana > Nicotiana glauca. The sequence continues at coordinate 72,811 of MU709116.1, forward strand.
TGAGAAGCTTGCTCGAGAGGCTATATTTATGAGTGATACCTTGTCCGAGGGGCCCGTTTATGATATTTTGTTGCTTTCACTCTTCGTTTGATACGGAGAATCTATTGAAAACTGTTAAATAAATAATTTTCGAGTATTTTTAATTGAAATGAATTTTTTACGAGATTAATGGCTTTTAAATTGTAGAATTTCACTTGAAATTTCTGTTGAGACTTATTATATGATTTTTACTGCTCGTCACTGCACTCGGACCTTATTACTTTAGTTACTTACTGAGTTGGCGTACTCACGTTACTCCATGAACCTTGTGTGCAGATCCAGGTGCCCGAGCAGCAGAGTGAGGGTCCCCATCACTCTCAGAGTTTACCGGAGACTGCAAGGTAGATGCATGACGTTCGCAGCCCTGCTTTCCTCTTTCCTATCTTAGTTTTATGCATTTTTAGACTTATCATGTATTAGTCAACCAGATTGGGTTTATTTAGAGGTTCTTGACTTGTGACACCGTATTGTTGGGTTGTGTTGGTATATTTTGTACTATTTTCCCGCACATTTCAGTTGATTTATATATTTCTTATAAAAATTCGAGACATAATCAGTTTTAGAAAATGGTTTTATAAAATGAATTCACTGTAGTTACTTGTTGGGTTGGCATGCCTAGTACTGTAATAGGCGCCATCACGACTGTGGTATTTGGGGTCGTGACAAGACCCAAGTGAACCTAGAGCTCTAATACCAAGCTGTCACGACCCAAAATCCACTACAAGTTGTGATGGCATCCAACGCCGCCGTTAGAAATTCCAACATTGATTTATCAATTCATTTTATTACTTTAAATCATAATCTCCATTAATTAAATGGTATAAATAGAATTTTGCTGGGTAAAATGATAGTAACTATATGAACTACAAAAACGAACAACTAGTAGGAATCTCCAAAACTCGGTGTCACAAGTGCATGAGCATTTTTCTAAGGAGTGCAATAATAAAACAACATCTTTCCCAAATGAAATAAGACAGGGTAAAATAAATAGTACAATGGAGGCTCGGTAGCTACGATGCATAGCCTGGAATGCAACTTACATAAAGTCTCCTCAATAGGTGCGCTTATGCACCAAGGTGATCACCAAATGAACTTGTCAGATCCAGCACATTTAGTGCAGAAGTGCATCATGAGTACGTAAATTAACGTGTACCCAGTAAGTATCTAGCCTAACGATAGAGAAGTAGTGACGAGGGTTCAATATTGACACTTACTAGAGGTCCGATAAGATAATATAATACTTCATAACAATATGAAGTGCAGTTCAATAGTGGGGTAAATATGTAAAATTCATAATCTTCCAAATATTCCTTTTAAAGCATGAATTTCCTCAATCTTGTATTCTACCTTAGAAGCTCAGAAAATCTTAAGTGTAAATATTACGTAAAATAAGAAATTCCATATAAAATATCGGGCATTAGTGAAAAGATCATCTCGTGTATATTCTGACAACTAGCAATATAACGCACGATTCTGTCGAGGTCGTTCGGCCCGATCCAAAATAATGTATACCCTGCCGAGGGTCATGCAACACAAACCATAGATGCATTTATACACTGCCAAGGTGTTCGGGCCGCTCCATAAGAAAAGGAAGGAAGTTATTGAATTATGAGACACGTGCTTACAATACAGTACATGAGCACAAAGTCAACAGAATCTTTTCTGTTTCTCAAATAACTAGCCAATAACTCAAGGTGATAAGGCTCAGCCTAGTATACATATATTTATTTCTAAATCAATTTCAATTATAAGTTCAATTAATTAAGCAAGCAGAATGAGTTCAAATAATTCAAATATATCATGATAGTGTATTAAGTCTATCCGGACATAAATACATTTTAGCTACATACAGACTATCACCACCTTGTGCATACGTAGTACCCACATGTAGTATCACATAGCAATTACATCACCTAGGAGGCAGTTTCTGCCTCACAAGGTTAGACATGAGACTTACCTCGCTCTGAAGTTCCATAACCGGCTCCAACGCTACTCTAACACCTCAAACCGATGTCCGTCACTCCAAAACTAGTCAAGCCATATGCAAAGCAATAAAAATATACTCAAATTCTAATAATGAAAATTCATAGTGATTATCAGCTCCGTTCGAAAAGTCAATAAAGCCAACCTTCGGGCCCATGTGCCCATTCTAAAAAATTTCGAGGATAAATACGAACTCAAATATATGATATTCCCAAATACAAAAATACAAATTTCTAGGTTTTCTACTAAAATCCCAAATTTCTTCTTATTCCTATGTAAAAATCTGTACATAATCCAAGTGTTTAACTCACAATAGGTGGGAATAGCTCACCTTATAATAAATGATGAAAATCTTCCCTTGAAGCTCTCCAAAAGTTTCCCCAACCAAGTAAAAATAAGGGAAAATGGGCCTCGTATAAAACCAAGCCCTCTTCTCAGCATTCAACGCACCTGCGGCCACTTGACCCTTCTGCGGTTCCACAGGTGCGGCCAAAAATATCGCTTCTGCGGTCCCCCTTCAGTCCACCTGCCTTCACATCTGCGGACCAGACTCCGCTTCTGTGAAGTCGTACCTGCGACCAAAATCTGCTTCTATGGTCCCGCAGGTGCGGCATAAACCACGCACATGCGCCTCCAACCCAGCTCCCTTCCAGCCGCTTCTATAGTCCACTGCCTCGCTTCTGTGAGGTCACTTCCACATAAGCGGTTGCATCAACAACTAGTAAAATCCCAGCATTCTCTTAAGTCTAAAATCCAATTCGTTAAGCATTCGGAATACACTCGAGGCCCCCGGGACCTTGATCAAATATACCAACGCGTCCCAAATCACATTACGAACTTAGTCGAGGCCTCAAATCATGCCAAAAAACATGGAAACTATGAAGCGACGATCGAAATACTTCTTTAACTTTCAACCCAAACATACGTCCATGTGCGAAATCATCATACAAACCTATTGGAACCTTAAAAATCCGATTTCGAGGCCGTTTATTCAATAGTCAAACCTTAGTCAATTTTTCCAATTTAAAGTTTCTGAAATTAGAATTTTCCATCTGAATCAACTCTGAACTTTCCGAATTTAAATTCTGACCATATGTACAGGTCATAATACATGAAGCAAAAATACTCAAGGCCTTAAACCGCCAAATGGCATACTAGATCTCAAAATAATTGGTCGGGTCGTTACAATACAGTATCATGTAATCACCACTCACTAATATTCAAATTTAAACAATAGTATTCAAATAAAAGCAACAGTATTCCTATAAATATTCAGTTGCACTGAATCTTTTTGGCATGTGTATTTTGAGCATTATTTAAAAGATTTACTAATAGGATCATTTCATGCTAGTATTATGTTTCAACCCGCATTACTAGAAAATTGTCAAAATCCGTCCAAACCATACCGAGCGAATCAGTCAGAAAGGAAAACCGAAGAGTGTAATTTGGTTGCAAAAGTCAAAGAACCAATTTCAATTAAACATACCGACCACCATTTCTCGTTAAATATGGTCCCATAATTATCAAAATATTGTAGTATCTGACACAAATCACATTTCCAACCGCAATCAGTCGGAATATGGTCAACATTTGACTAAAAGCTGGTCAAACTTGGTTGTTATGTACTAAAAGAATGTGAAAATAAAATAAGCTCCTCATTTCCGACTGATTTCGGTAGGAATATTGAATTAAATTTCCCCCCATAGGTTCTCTTTTATTTTTCCATAACTGATATAATTTTTCAAAAAGATTTGATAAAGTTTCCGACTGATATCGGTCAGTATTAATGGTCAAACGCAGACAAACTTTTATAGATTATTGTTATCTACAATATACATATATTAATATCCTAAATTGTAATATATACTAGTATTCATACCTGCGCGTTGCGCGGAGAATAATAAATATAAGAATTTTTTATAAAAAAATATATGTTAGAAAAGACGGTACATACAAATGAATATGGAAATGCTATTATTTTTTGGAACATATAAATGTAATAGATATTCGTATAATAAAATAATAAGGAAACACAATAAAGAAACATACAACTTTTCCTAAAGTCCACCAAGGTTTTTTATAGCCTCCAATTAACAATTATATTCTGTTATGACGTGTGTGTTCTTGATTGTCCCTCGTAAATATGTTTTTTTATAACCTTCACCTATTAAAAAATTGTAAGAAGTTAGGTCCAAGCAAAGCATTAATACGAAATAAGATAAACTCACTGTATAAATATATTATGACTATAAGGACATAGACCAAGTTACAAAAACTTAGTGTTACGTTGAAAAACGCAAATAGTAGCTCCAGACCATCGAGCAACATTTACAATAGAGTTGTCGTTGGGAAAATCATTGATAATCAAACCTCCCTGTAAATGACCAAATTAAAACGAAAAATATAATCACAAATAAAACATAAGGTTTTATAAACTTATTGTATCTTTCCTATCAAAATAGAAAGTATGGCTGAATTTGTAACATAAAGCATTGATGCGACGACAGTAGATGGATTGACAAAAAAAATAGTGGTCCCCTTGATATGAATCTAATTTTAGATACCTTCATACTTTAGTGGTCCGCGTGTACATTATGCAAGTTCAGGAATGTATGAGTTAATATGAAAATATTAATGATTCCTAATCTTTTAAAAATAATATGGACGTAATATATAAACAATATTATAGTAGCTCCTGCAGCACCAATCATGAGAGAAGCCAAAGTAACTTTACCTCCATATTTTCTAATTATATTATAAAAACAACGTGAGAAATTACAACGAAAAACAATTGACAGAATATTAAATGAAAGATCCATGCTCACTTTAGTGTCTTGTTATTGTAATTGGATACATGCTCTACCTTATCAAACCAATCATCAGGGATTACATTTGAGAGTAAGTGTCATTATAAAAATATTGATTTTTCTAAAGATGGTTACTGGATGCAATAGAGTCAAGAGCTTCAGTTGAGGACGACATGAACTAATTTCAGCTTAAGACCGACAAAATAATTGAGTTTGCTTGGATTTAGGACTGTTAATCCATAACAATAGACGACCAAGCAAAAAATTGTAAAATATGCTCTGCTAGTGTAAAGTAACTAATCAGCTAATGCAATGTAATGATGTTTCCGTTACACGCCTTAAGTTCATTAGAATGAAAGAGTACTAAGGTTTAGAGCCAAAGGAATGAAGTACATTAGTCCGACTTTGTTGACCAGTAAAACCTCCTCTGATCAAACAATACACCAATGAAAATGTAGCAGACCATCAATAAGAAGACAAATACATTTCAGAGGTAATAGCTAAATGGTTTATATTGTATTTTTTGTTACACATAAAAGAGGTAGCAATAAGAAGCAAAAATTGGCACCCTACATTAACTTTGTATTACTCAAACAAACAGAAGGAAGAGAGCCATATCTGACTCGACTACTTGTGCACCTAACCAAGTACTTATGCAAGGAGGAAAGACTTCTCCTCCCCAACAGTCCACGATACAGCTGCAAGCTCTCATTTTTTAATCCCAAAGTTTATATTTTTCAATGCTTTTTCAGTATTATTTTTATTAACCCAGCAAAAAGCTCAATCTTTCACATGCATAGCAATTATACCCCAGAACTTTCCAGTCTTTCCACAGCTTTATTCACTAAATCCTTACTCGTCATTTATTTGTCCAATCTATCAAGAGATATCATTGATTGCGACAGCAAGATCATGGATTGAGGGAAAGCCTTGATCGGGTCCTGTAACATCTTGAAGAGAGATGTCGCGGAGAATTATGTCTGCTGTAGAAGCAAGAGCTTTGGCTGCTTCATGCCTAACTACTGGATGCTCATTGACAATTTTAAGAGTGAGAGACAGTGCATCTGAATCATTTTTATTTTGTAATTTACCAACTATATAAGCAACCTCATATTTTAATAGAGTAGTGTTATATTGAACTGTTGAAGTTTGGCAAAATTCCACATCTTCAATATTCTCTCGGTAATAAAATATTGGTTGTGTCCGAGAAGTAGGCAAAATTAGCCGAACCTCGTAAATTCTGGTGTTCCTTTTATTATTGCTTTATTGTCTTATTTATTATTTGGTGGCTGCCATAATTTTTGGTATAGTAGTTGTGACTCATTCACACTATATACATTTGGCTTCCGCAACAATTAGTATCAGAGCCAAGGTACTGTCTAAGTATGCTCTGTGGTTGCAGCACAGTCTGATCTTCCACATCAGAAAAGATTTATCTTGGTAACTGAGTCAAGGTTCTGTCTGAGTATGCTCTGTGGTTGCAGCGTAGTCTGATCTTCCACACCAGAAAGGAAATAATCTTGATTTGTGTCGTCAGCTATTAAATAATATTTGTGTCAAAGATGGGAGACAATAAACAAGAAGAATCTACATCAAGTGTCAACAATACGTCATCATTGGCATCTTCGCTTATGACAAGAATTGTGTCAAATGCGAAATTTGCGGTAGAAATTTTTGACGGGTCCGGACATTTTGGGATGTGGCAAGGCGAGGTTCTAGATGTCCTTTTTCAACAAGGGCTAGATCTTGCTATTGAAGAAAAGAGACCAGATGCTATTGGAGAAGAAGATTGGAGAATTATCAACCGTGTTGCTTGCGGTACCATTCGATCCTACCTTGCTAGAGAGCAGAAATATTCATACACAAAGGAAACTTCTGCTAGTAAATTATGGAAAGCACTAGAGGATAAATTTTTGAAGAAAAACAGTCAAAATAAATTGTACATGAAGAAGAGACTGTTTCACTTCACCTATGTTCCTGGTACCACGATGAATGAACATATCACCAGTTTCAATAAGTTGGTCACAGATTTGCAAAATATGGATACAACTTATGATGATGGTGACTTGGCCTTGATGTTGTTGGCGTCACTTCCTGATGAGTACGAGCACCTTGAAACTACTCTACTCCATGGAAATGACGAAGTTTCTCTCAGAGAAGTTTGTTCGGCTTTGTACAGCTATGAACAAAGAAAGCGAGAAAAACAGAAGGGCGGAGAAGGAGAAGCACTGTTCGTGAGGGGTCGTTCTCAAAATCAAACGAGGACAAGGAAAGGAAGATCTAAGTCAAGATCTAAACCCAGCAAAGATGAATGTGCCTTTTGTCGAGAAAAGGGGCACTGGAAGAAAGACTGTCCGAAGTTGAAGAATAAGGCCAAACATAACAATGGAAAGGCCATTATGGATTCAAATGTAGCTGATTGTGATGATTCAGATTTCTCATTAGTTACAACAGAGCCGTCAACGTCATCAGACATATGGTTGATGGACTCGGCTTGTAGCTATCATATGTGTCCCAACAGGGATTGGTTTGTGGACTTTCAAGAAGGAGAATATGGAGTCGTCCAAACAGCGGATAACAGCCCTCTTACCTCATATGGAATTGGTTCAATACGATTAAGGAACCATGATGGGATGATCAGAACATTAACAGATGTTCGATATGTACCGGGTTTGAAGAAAAATCTCATCTCTGTGGGAGCCCTGGAATCAAAAGGGTTCAAAATCGTTGCAGAAAATGGAGTGATGAGAGTATGCTCTGGTGCACTAGTGGTAATGAAGGCTAATCGGAAGAACAATAACATGTACCGCTATCATGGTAGTACAGTTATTGGGACAGCGACAGTGACGTCCAGTGACGACAAAGAGGAAAAAGCAACCAGGCTATGGCACATGCGCTTGGGACAGGCTGGAGGAAAATTCTTGAAAACTCTATCAGATCAAGGATTGTTAAAGGGAGTAAAGGCTTGCAATTTGGAGTTTTGCGAGCATTGTGTCAAAGGAAAACAAACAAGGGTTAAATTTGGTACAACAATCCATAATACTAAAGGCATTTTGGATTATGTACACTTTGATGTTTGGGGTCCTTCCAAAATACCTTCATTGGGTGGGAAGCACTATTTTGTAACCTTTGTTGATAATTTTTCCCGAAGAATATGGGTGTATACAATGAAGAGCAAAGATGAAGTGCTGGGAATTTTTCTCAAATGGAAGACGATGGTGGAGAATAAAATAGGCAGGAGGATCAAGTGTATTCGCACAGACAATGGAGGTGAATACAAAAATGATCATTTTAATAAGGTCTGTGAAAATGATGGCATCGTCCGACACTTCACTATCAGACATACACCACAACAGAATGGAGTGGCAGAATGTATGAACCGGACCTTGCTGGAGAAGGTACAGTGTAAGTTGTCCAATGCTGGCATGGGCAGAGAATTTTGGGCTGAGGCAATTACATATGCATGCCACCTCATTAATCGTCTACCATCTGCTGCTATTGATGGCAAGACACCATTTGAAAAATGGTATAGAAAGCCTGCTGTAGACTATGACGCTTTGCACGTGTTTGGCTCAACTGTATATTATCATGTGACAGAGTCAAAATTGGATCCAAGGGCAAAGAAGGTTATTTTTATGGGGATTACTTCTGGAGTCAAAGGATACCGCTTATGGTGTCCTATGACAAAGAAAGTAATATTCAGCGGGGATGTTACCTTCGATGAATCTGCTATGGTAAACAAGGTAACAAATGAAGATACCAAACAAGATGATGATGCTTCTAAGCAGGTGAAGTTTGAGGGAAAATTTATTTTTCCTGCACAAGAAGCAGATGAGGAAACAAATGAAGATTATCCTTTGGAAGGAGAGCCAGTAGAGGAGATTCTAGCTCAGGAACCTCAACAACAACTTGAATCAATAGTGTCACACCTCCTTTTGGCGCTACCGCACCCCGCGAAGGGCGTGGTAGAAGGGAGTTTTTCCAATTAAAGGAC
>MU709126.1:0-17311 GCA_026770625.1 Nicotiana glauca
TATAACAGATTAACTTCTTTAAGTGGTGTTCTGAGATGGTCTGGCTGGCCTTGTCTTCACGAGAGGCGCCATCACAACCGTGTTCGGGAATTGGGTCGTGACAGTGAAGGTGACACGTTTTGAGATTTTGGGATTCTAGGGTTTGAATGTAAAATGTATAGATATAGAGAGAGTGAAAGTGACAAAGCAAATGTGAAAATTGACTAAGAGAAGATTTATTAAAACTGAAACTTGGCCATTAATGGAGTTTGGATGAATGGAGTTTGGCAAGAAAAGTTCAGAGAGGGGAGTTGTAGTCGATGTACTGGAGGTGGAGGGTGGGGTTTATTTTATTTACTTTATTAAATTAGTTAAAAATATATATATAAAAAATATAGGCGGGCCAGTAAATTTTAGTGGAAAAATGAGAGGGAAGTTATAACCGTTCCCATAGAAAATTTTTTGCCACAACCGTTCCAATATACATATCTATTGAAACGGTTTACAAATCCATTCCTAAAAAAATCTCTACGGCAACGGTTTTGCTATAATTGCAACGGTTTTGTGTCTAAAGTGTGCTATATCACCAAAAGTTCTATTGTAACGGTTGAAACCGTTACTAAATACACTTTATGGCAACGGTTTTCAAACCATTGCCAAAAGAACTGTTCCCACAGGCCCATTTTCTGATAGTGTAAGAGAGGTTGTTCCCAGAGTCTTCGAGATGCATGGCCTGCAGAGTTTGAGTTGTTGCGCCAAGGTACCATGATAGTGTTAGAGTATGGTGTCAGATTCAGTAATTTATCCAAACATGCACCTGCCTTAGTTTCCATAAACAGAGAGCGAGTATGTTGATTTATTGAGTGGCTTAGATATGGTAATAGATTCAGCATGGCACAAGAGTTGGAGATAGATAGTCGATATTAGCAAGTGGTAGAGATTGCGCAGACGTTGAAGGGTATGCGGGGCCGTGCGAGAGAGGACGGTGAGTCTAAGAGGTCTGGAGTCTTGTTACACCCATATTTTCGTACATAATAGTACGTCGTAAGTCAAATGATGTAAGCTCAAAAATAAAATCATCTTTGAAAAGTTTATAAAGTAAGTTAATCATGTTACCGTGGAGGTTACAAATATTTAAGATCAGTAATACCAAGTATCAAGAGGGTTGGAAGGCTTAGAAGCTAAACAGATTGAAGTAAATAAGTTTCATCGAAAGTCGACAAGCTGGAATGTTATAACATGTACTTTTGGGGTGAGACTAGAGTACTTATTATTATAAGGAGGTTATGTTATGAGTCTTTTTAGTCGTGTGGTAGTCATATGTTATCTTTTGAAGTCAAGCAAGTTGTGAAACAAAAGTTGGCAAAGGTAATCACAGGTTACATTCGTAAATGTGCTGAATATTAGGTCAAATGTAGGTGAGCCTTTATCCAAATATAATTGGAATCACGGTGTGATCTACCAACCAAATCAAAGATCTATGAGTATAGTTTCTAGCACATTTAACCATTTGTCAATACAACATCAGAATAGAGAGATATTTACATTTCTGCGAGACTGCAAAAGCAGCACCCATGGGACCCACAAACTCAGTGTAAAACATTAGCTTGTATTTAAGTCAATTCACATTCGCTTTAATTCATTTTTATCATCCAAAATAGTTCCTAAACCTTCCTAAATGCTCTCCAAGTATTCCTCCATGATTCTAGGTGAAAACCTAAGATAAAAACATGAATCCAATGCTAGAAATCCCGTGGTGCTTGCTAGATCGTAGTTCTTCATCTTGTGGATGCTTTGGAGGGTCCTTCATAAGGTACGTAACCTCATATTGTCACGACCCAAACCGATAGTCCGTGATAGGCACCCAGTGCCTTACTCAACCGAGTACCAACATTACATATCTTTCTTATCGTACTATCATTGGCAAATGGGCCAAACAGGCCGTCATGGGCTAACAAGAATAAACATAAGGGAATAATCAGTGAAACACAATAAATGTAAGCAATAAGCCGAAGGGAAGACAATGGAGAATGTTTTAATTAGATAGCAGAGAATGTTCTTGTTCTTGTATTGAATAACATACGTGCAAGTAATAACAAAGGTCCCCTTTATATAAGAGGGGGAATCCCAACATGGTACATGTATAATTATTACAAAGAAACGTAGTTGGTTCAACTACTTAATGGTCCGGTACAAACTTGTACTATTCTTGCAGGCGTTGTCAGCTTTGATCACATGCCTTGGGAATTTCCCACTTTTCCATGATAGCCATCGATTTGTGCTACCCCGAGATCGAGCATAGGGAACCCTCGGGGTAGAACCTCGAGTTGTGCCTTGAGCCTTCTGGGCTACGAAATGTCATAACGATCTTAAAATAGGAATCTCCGATTTTATCTGTGTACAGATTGTCCCCGCATTTCTTAGAGTGAAAATGATAAGAAGCGGTCTTAAATTCTTGCCTCCTCAATACATCCATCATGACGTCAGTTACGCAATATCAAAAGATTGATATAGAAAAAAGGGTTTCTAAAGCTTGCATCCATACAGCCCTTGAAGACCCTTTGAATTTATTACAATGGTTGGCTACCATTATGCCTGCTCCTATGTACCTGATTGGCCTCTATATATACTTCTTCCTTCACTCCTTATTTTCCATTGTATGATTAAGCCTTTGAAAGAGTTCTCCTTACTTCTCTCTTGTGTTCTTTCCCTGATTACAATTTCCTCTCCTCTGAAACCTTTTAACAGGAATGGCGAAGACTTCCATCTCTATCCCTCAGTAAGACGTGCCTCCCTCTTCTTCATGCTCGTCTAAGGGTAAGGCAACAGTACCGCCTCATCTTGAGGAATGCATTCCAGGACCCTGTGAAATGACCTCCGATTTTAAGGTCGACAAGCCTTTTTCAAAGCCGAGACAATGTGAACTCGTATCCTGATATATTAGTTTAGTAGCAGACGCTGAGAAAGTGAAAACTGATTGGCGCTGAGGGGACGCGGTGTACCATGGCGCGGTTAGGTATCTCTCAGGTTGGGTTAGTCGGCTGGATTTGACTTGCCCGTATATTGAAAACATGTGGCACGACCTGTCTAAGGCTCGATGGGAGGCCAAGAACCACGGTGAGCCCTCAGTTCTGCTGTAATTGAGTCTCTTAGAAGAACTATCACCGATTGGGCCCTTATTCCTTGCGTATATATTTTGTATTTGTGCAGGTTTGGGAGAAGCACCGTCTGGGGAAGCGGATGCCCCAGAACCTGGCAAAGAGAAGAAAAAATGAAGGGAATCATTGACTAAGCCTTCGAAATCCAAGAAGGAAAAAATGGAAGAACCTAAGGCTAATTCAGCAGCCTTAACTCCAGAAGTATCGGGGAGTCCCTGAGCTGAAGGAGAGGAGAAAGATGATTCCACGGTAGTACTCGAGGGAGGAGAAAACCTGACCGTCCCTCATATTGCTGAGATAGTGGCTTCTAAATCGAAACTATATGTTGTTGTTATCCTACCTCGGGCTGAAGAAGCCTTCGGGGGTGTATCGAGTAATGCCTCTAAGCCAGTTGACGGCCAAAATATTCCTCGAGCTGAGGTGAATTTGGTGGGTGGTCCGGAGGAGCCTAGTTTTGAAGCTCTCCAAAAACAAGAGACGGCCCCAATTTATCTAGTTGGGGTTATCGAAGTGAGTGATTCCCCTCTGGGACCAACTTTACCTCTAAGGGAGATGTAGGATGCCCAAAATAATAAATCTTCCAATGAGGGGGCGCCCGTCGGAGATAAAGATGCATTTGAAAAGCTTTTTGCTACGCCCGAGGAAAAACCTGAGCTTGACGCCTCACTTATTTTCAGTAAGATCGATAGGCTTTGTGAGCAGGTAATTTTTGTAAATTCTGCTCGACGTCCTGATCCTTTCTTTCTAACTTTGTTTCTTTCATGGTTCCAGGCCAATGTGCTTTATACTTAGACCTTTGCCAGGTTTCAAGCTGAGTTGACTCGCTGCGAGGGTGAGCGCAGGAAGCTCACCTTGGAAACCGATGAGCTTAGAGCTCTTTTTACCAAGAAGGAAGAGGAAATCCATGGCCTTCGATATTGTTTGGAGGCGTTGTCCCCAGAGAGTACTCATCTCACTGAGTATTTTATGTAGTTTCCATTTGTTTTTGTTTACGTTTTTACCCGACTTCAATGTTTTAACACCTTTGGGCTGACCTATGCAGCTTGAGAAGAAAGATGTCCTAATGAGGAAGATGCTCCGAGCTAGAGACTCTGAAATTCTCGAACTCAAATATGGCATGAGTGAGACAGCCTCGGAGAGAGACACCCTCCAGGGGAAGGTGGTCTTAGTCGGGCATCAATTTCATGATGTGAAGGTAGAGAGTAATAAGTATAAAGATCTTCACACTGAGTTAGTTGCAATGCTATACGAGATCAGGGTTGAGGACAAGGCGCTCGTATCATTGCACAAAGTGGATATTGTTACTGCAAATGCTCAGGCTAGAAAGGTGTCCAGGGAGGCCGAGCTGCAATTGACCGGAGCCATGGAACATGCCCGATTAGAATTTTGGAGGCGGGCTCTCGAGGATGTACATGCAGGGGGCATCGATTTTTCTGCCAAGATCAAGAGGGTGAAGACCTTTGAAGAGGAGGCTGCGGCCCTGCTTGCTTCTGAAGGTGGGTCGAGTAGTGACTCGGAAGATGATGAAGATAAAGGCAAGGTCCCCAAAGGGGAAGAGCCTGTTGAAGACCTGGGGGCCATGGCCGGAGCTATTGAAGGTACAACCTCTGAGGGAGCCATCGAAAGCACAGCCTCAATGGTAGATTAGGGCTTTACTTGCTCTGCCTCTTGTAAGGGCTTTAGGCATAGGCCTTGTAAATGCACCCTTGTGAACTTTCAATATATAAAAAATCCTTTCATATTTTTATCATATTTCATTTTTCCTTTGCTTTTTTTGGAATAAACTGTGACGTTTGTTGACAATTGGTCCAAAATTTGGACCTCAAATTAAACCCTTAGGTTCTTGCTACTAATGAACGATTTGTAACGGTCGCAAGTTGACCATTTAGGGCTTATTCCCTGAGTCAATTTTCGACTTGAGTTCGTCGACCTTTAGGTCTAAAATTGGCCTTGAGGCTATTTGAGTCAGCCCTTAGGCCCTCATGTGTTGGGTCGGTGCGACCTCTAATCGTCCCTAAGGATCTTTTAAGCTTTCCCTTAGACTCTTACGTGTTGGGTCAATACGACCTCTAACATAGGTCGGCACTTAGGCTCTTACGCATTGGGTCAGTACGGCCTCTAATTGGCCCTGAGGCTCTTTCAAGCTCGCCCTTAGGCTCTTACGCATTGGGTTGGTACGACCTCTAATATAGGCTTTATTTTTCCCTCGTTAAATAATTTTTTTGAAGTTTTTGTGTACTTCCGACTCTTCGAGTTTCGATAAGAACCTTGACTGTGAGCCGTTATGTAACGATAAATGAGCACCTCGGAGGTTTCGCTCGATGGGTGAATTGTCTCAAAGCCTTTTTATTGTCTGGAGCTGACATGATCGAAGCTCTTTTGCTTCCGAGGGTAGACTGATTAACCGGTTATTTTCAAAGTAATTGAAGGCCTGTAATTTTATGGCGATGATCGGGCATCCCCGAGTCATGTTAATTTGTCCAGAGCCTTATCACCATGGTCATTATGTTTGGTCGTAGCCTTTTAGTCCCCGAATGAGGTAGCCTCGGCGTTTATATCGAGGGTATGCCTCTTTAGGGGTCTTACAAGTTCGAATATATAACCTTGACTTTAAGATCGGGATTATGCCCTTTGTAAGTTCTTATTAATTTGAACATGCCTTACTTGAGGTCTTATAGATTCTTTGGTTACTTGGCACAAGTATAATTCATGCCTTGCTTGATGTCTTACACATTTGGTATTGTCTTATGGAGGTCTTGTGAGCTCGAGGTTGCCTCATGGAGGTCTTGCATTTTCTAGCATTTCCATATGGAGGAATTTTGGGCTCAAGGTTTCCCGCTTAGGGTCTTATGGCCTCAAGTTTTTGGTAGCTTTATGGGGTGACAGTTGGCGACAGTCCCCGAGTGATCGAAAGTTTTTGGCTCTGGAGCTGTTCTTTGCAAACCTGATGTTGCCTCATTGAGGGCTTATGAGCTTGAAGTTTCGGCTCGGAGGTCTTATGGCTTCGAGTTTTTTATGTCAGTTCCCAAGCGTTCGGGAAATTTCTGGCCCTGAGGCCATTTCTTGTAAAAATAGCAAACTTCTTTGAAGCGCGAAGAATTTTGATGGTAAAAGATACTCTTTTGATTACTTGGTACAAGTATACATGTTTTTAATGTCGAGGGTTCAATTATTCTATGCAAACATAGTTCATTTGACTGTTTGGCCCGATAATTATTTTTCTATCGAGACCTTCTTTAGCTTATCTTGATTTCTTCGGGGAGGTGATCTCCCAGGAGATCCCCCCAATATTCGAGGTTGATCGAAGAGAAGCCTTGAATACTTGTTAAGTTCTCCTTAGGTAGCATATAGATGCTGCCTCATTAAAAACCTTTCCGATAAAACCCTTTTTGGGATAAAATTCGATCGAAGGAAAAGAGTACAATGCATGCTTTAAAACCCAAGGTCTTTGAGTCGGAGGATGTTTCGGCGTCTTCTATCAAACACCTTAGCAGTAATAGCATTTGAGCATAGATAAGTTGCAATTGCTTGGAAGTTGTTCGCCTTCCATGGTACCGAGCTTGTACAACCCTTTGCTGATAACTCCGAGGATGCAATACAGTCCTTCCCAGCTCAGGCTTAGCTTCCCTTCATTAGGGTTTCGAGTGTTTAGGGTGACTTTCCTAAGGACAAAATCCCCGACTCCGAAATGTCTGAGACTTGTTCTCCTGTTATAATACCTTTCGATTCTTTGTTTTTGGGCGGCCATTCGGACCATTGAAGCTTGTCGTTTTTCATCTAATAGTTTGAGGGCTGCAGTCATGGCCTCGTTGTTTGAGCTCTCGATGGCATGTCAATATCTGGCATTTGGCTCTCCAACCTCAACCGGTATTAAAGCCTCGGAGCCATACACCAGAGAGAAAGGTGTCTCTCCCGTGCTCGATTTTGGAGTTGTTCGATATGCCCATAGCACCTCAGGCAACATTTCTCTCCATTTTCCTTTCGCATTTTCTAACTTCTTTTTCAAGTTTTGAATCATGGTCTTGTTTGTGGATTTGGCCTCACTGTTTGCACATGGGTGGTAGGATGTTGACAGGATCCTTTTGATTTTATGGTCCTCGAGGAACTTTGTTACTTTGCTTCCGATGAACTGCTTCCCGTTATCACATGTTATCTCAGAGGGAATCCTCGACACATGATATGGTCCCAAATGAAGTTAATGACTTCTTTTTCTCTTATCTCCTCGAAGGCCTGCGCTTCCACCCATTTTGAGAAGTAGTCCATCATAAATAAAATAAATCTAGATTTACCTAGTGCCATTGGTAGGGGTCCGATGATGTCCATCCCCCACTTTATGAACGGCCATGGTGACAAGACTAAATGTAGCCATTCATCGGGTTGCTGGATCATTGGTGCAAATCTCTGGCATTTGTCGCATTTTCAAACAAATTATTTCGTGTCCTTCTCCATGTTGTCCCGATAGTAGCCTGCTCTGATTACCTTTCGGAATAAGGAATTGGAACCGGAGTGATTTCTGTAGATGCCCTCGTTGATTTCTCGGAGCACGTAATATGTGTCCCCCAGTCACAAGCATACTGCTAAGGCCCATCAAAGGTTCTTTTGTATAGAGCTCCATTTTCGTCGAGTGAGAATCGGGCTGCTTTGGTTCGCAGGGCCCTCGACTCCTTTGGGTCTGTGGGTAGCTTCCCACTTTTCAAATAATCAATATATTTATTTCTCCAATCCCATGTCAGGCTAGTGCAGTTGATCTCGGCATGGCCTTCTTCGATCATTGATTTAGATAGCTCCGAGAATGAAAAATGGGATTAGCAGTAAAGTAGGTTGCACTAAGATTATCACACTAGAGAATGGGAATAGAGGAGGTGAAGCAACCAATCTCTCGAAGGAGAAGCTCGACCCATGTCATCTTAGATGTAGCAGCAGCTAATGCACAATATTCAGCCTTTGCGCTCGACCTCGATACAGATTTTTGCTTCAAAGAAGCCCGTGAGATCAAATGGGAACCAAGAAAAATGGTAAATCCAATGGTGGACTTGCGATCATCAATATAACTTCCCCAATCCGAATCACTATAACCATGAAGCAAGGTAGATGATTCATGACAAATAAATAAACCATGAGAGCTAGTAGCTTTGACATAGCAGAGAATACGTTTGACGGCAATCCAATGAGAATCCATTGGACAATGCATAAACTGTGATACTTTGTTTACCGCATAAGCTATATCGGGTCTAGTAAACGTCAATTATTGTAAAGCTCCAACAGTACTCCTATATAGAGTTTGATCATGAAATGGAGAATCACCAGTGGTGGAAAGCTTAGATGATGATGAAGCTAGTGTGGAGACAGGACCACACGACCCCATTCGCACACGATTAAGGAGGTCTGTGACATACTTACCTTGTGACAAATGCAATCCTTCATGTGTCCAGTTAGCTTGAAAACCGAAGAAATAAGACAATTTTCCCAAATCTCTAACAACAAATTAAGTTTGCAATTTGGAAATGAGAGCTGCAATATGAGCAGAGTTAGAACCCAAAATCAGAATGTTATCGACATATACTAAACAGAATAACTTCTCGTCGGCATTCGGCATATAGAAGGGAGAACTATCAGTTTTGGATCCCACCAAGCCTAGAGAAAGAAGCACATCAGCTAAATGTTTATTCCACATGCGTGGAGCTTGTTTGAGTCCGTAGAGAGATCGTTTGAGTAAATAAACATGATCTGGACGAGTAGGATCAACAAACCCGAGAGTAGAACATCCTTAATAGCTTGCGAGTAGCAAGAAGGTTCCATTATTGCCGACGTTGGAGTCGCATGTGACATTGAAAATGGCTTCTTTAGCTTTAATGAGCCCGTTTGTGCTTGTGTGACCATCTTTTGCAAAGGAGGAGTTGATGGTTGTAGCACACCAGTAATTGAAGTATCTCCAAGAGCAATAGAACTCACCGTATCAGTAGATGGAGGATTTTCTTCAGTTGGAGTTGGTGACATCAAGTCTACACCATGAGAAACTTCATCATGTGAAAGCTGATCAGTAGCAGTTGCTGTCACACCTCCTTTTTACCCGTAGGGACATAAGGGAGTTTTTCCAATTAAAGTGACAACAATCGAAATGGGATTATTTATAT
Source organism: Nicotiana glauca (assembly GCA_026770625.1). Lineage (NCBI taxonomy): Eukaryota > Viridiplantae > Streptophyta > Magnoliopsida > Solanales > Solanaceae > Nicotiana > Nicotiana glauca. The sequence goes on from MU709126.1 coordinate 9,272, forward strand.
AATTCAGAGTCGCCATATGGGATAATTTTATGGTGTCCCAATTCACCAATTCATTTTAAATCCCAAATCGAGGAAATTTAACTCTTTTTAAGTCTGCGAATCCAGAAGACCGGGTAAGGAATTCTGTTAACTCGAGAGAAGGTGTTAGGCATTCCCGGATTCCGTGGTTCGAGCAAGGTTGCTTAACTATTAACAATTGGCTTAATTATCTGATCTACTACGTGTTTTAAAATTATTGTGTATTTTTAAACTTTATAACTGCTTTTAATTATTTTTAAACTGCTTTTAGGATTTATGAAATTATTTCTTGAACAAGTTACGATTGTCATACAATTGCCATTTTGGAACACACCGCAAACCACATTACATGAAACGCACCCGTGATTCGCGACATGTTTATTTTTTATTAAGGTTCAAAGTTGTTACGATCGGGTCACATGAAATGCACACCCGAATTTTGAAATTATGTATCGTGACCATGCCACGTTAACCGTACCAATGGCCGCGATGATTTATGATTAGTCACGCTTAAAGCAAGCTATGATATTCGTGAATCATTTTCCTAACTACTTTGAGATTATTGTGATGCCAAATTTATGGACAAGATATTGTTGGGGAGCAAATAGGCTAGCTAACATGATCTATTACTTGGCCAGAGTCCTTATGGTTCAAGACCAATCTATGGTCCATTCTTATTCCTTGCCAAGAAAGAAACAATTCCAAATTTTCCATCTATCCAATTAAAAGTATTTATTCAAGAACCAAGACTACATACATCACAATTGAAATAAAACAAATTAAATGAAAACTAACATACTACTCAAACAACGTAAAATCGCAAATCAACCAACACGCGCACTGAGCAATCATAACACAATGAAATGAGAAGGAAAATTGAGAAATGGACCTTTTATTGATAAACAAAGCTAAAAATTGTAAGTCAATCGGGCTAAACAAAGCAGCAGTCCTTGAACTGAAACACCAAAATTACAGACCCGAACCTCGAATTGACATCGTAAAACTCGAACCAAAAGCGACCTCAATCAAACCCCATCGGATTCCATGGCTTCGATATCGAAAATCAGAGGAAAAAGCTAAAATTTCTATGGACGAAGTGAAGCGAAACAGAGTCTTCCGACCAAACAGAACTTCAGCCGGAAAACCAAACCACGACCGAAGAGGCTCCAAACAGCTCCAACGTTAAGCTCTTGTCAACACCAAATAGCTCTCTAATATTTGGATGAGCAGCAACAGATCTCATCTTTCAACATATGAAGCAAAGTGGTTTTGCCAGCATTACCAAGTCCTAAGAACAATATCTTCGCATCCTTCTGCCACAATCCTAGTGATGCTAACACTCTGTAGAATCAATCCAACACAAACATCGTTTCTTCCTTTTCATTAAGCAGCGGATTCAACTTCTTTATCTCATTCATGTGTTGTTCTCGTTCATTTGATAAGCTGTTCTCCAAATTATGAAGTTCTGTATTTAGCTCGGAAATGATCTTCTCCTTGGCAGTCAGAGAAGTCTCAAGAGCACTATTAGCGTCCAAATTATCGCTGAAAGTGAAGCGGTGACAAGGTTGTGTGGCGGGTCAAAGCAAGAGAAGATGCTGCCCTTTTTTTTTGTCTTAGTCTAGGTCTAGATAGGTCTAGATTGTGAGGAGGAAGAAGAGTCAAAGTGTTAGGGTTCTATGGGATTGGGTTTGGATTTAGGGAATTGGATTGCACCATGTCATTTGGATTTGATTCTAGACCAGGAAGACTAAATAGTAGAGTGTATCTATAAAATATAAAAATCACTCTAAATTAAAATAAACTAATATAAAACTAAATACTAAACAGCGAAACAATTTTTTGTATTTTTAGATGTTATAATACTATAAATATAAATATAATAATTTTTTTTTTTTGGCAATCCACCAGGCAAGCGCATAGGGCTAATTTTTTCTATATAACAATCCAAGAAATAAAAATACATTGTCTGGTGGTCTAACATAATGAAAGAGATAAACTTTGACGATTACATGAGTCATATTATCAATATTGAGTTTGAAACTTCACATTGATATCACCTTTGATCTATTATAATCATTGAAATTAAAAACTAGCATTGCATAATGAGCATCAGAAATTAGAGAATTGATCCGCATTGTTAGCTTCAGGTTGTTGTAACTCTGCCTTGTACTTCTTTAAGTCGTATGGCCTTGTAAAGTCAGTACAAATTGCTATTCCCCTGTGTTTGCATTTGTAGCATTTGCAATTCACGTGCATTATGCAAATAATTGCAATAGCACGTGCACATGATGTGAAGCCTGCTGCCCAGCACTGCCAAATAGTTCCTAAGCACTCAATGGGCATGTGATCACCCATGATCAATAAAAACCATTGTACGCGAATTGTTTCCAGCTCCTCGAACATGCAATGACTGCATTCCGAATTTTTATCAAAGGATGTCAAAATATAAATAATTAAATACATCAAAAATTGAAGAGGAGTCAACGTATAATAAATATACATAAAATAAAAAAATTATCTAACAAAATAGTGTAATTTTCCGGCGAAGAGGTATCGCTTGATATCCTTGGCTTCAATGTGGCTCCGCCACTGCGAACATGCATTATTAAAAACACAAGCTGTTCCATAGTTTTTCAACCAAGCCACGCGGGACAGCTTTGTGACTTTAACTTAAAAATGAAATATTTTTATTTATTTATTTTTGTAATTTTTTTATTTTTTGTGATAAAAATAAAGTAAAAGAGTCAAAACTATTTAGAATAGCAATACTAAACCTAAATTAAATATTTATGCTTAAATGTGTAAAATCTTGGGGAGGGTAAAAAATTATATATTTACAGTTGCTCCTCTTTGACTGGAAACGCGAAGAATTGTCAGACAAAGAACGACGAGACAGATTTTTTTATCCGACCCTTATATAGAAAGACCAAAAATTAAGAAAAAGGAGAATGTGACTGAGCCCTGGTATCTAAGCTGCCTACATATCCTTGACTATAAAAGAATCAGGCCACGTATAGTTCAAAAATGAATGAAGTGATGGATTGTGTGGAGAGGATGAGAGAGTCGAGTGAGGTACTATTCCGTTGAGGTTCCTGTTATTACATCAAAATCAAAATTTAAAATACTAACTAAGCCTACCAGCGACGAGTTACAAGATTCCTATTTATGAGTCTTCTGAAGCTTGACCTTGAGTCTTTGTTGGTTCTTCATGCGGACTCTGATCTGAATCTTTACGCCTGTTAACTGCATGTGTTGGTTCATTCCTTTTTCAACTTCTCGGATCAAGGCGGGACATGCAAAGCTTGTGACTTCAATCACGTCTTGAGCACTCCACAACTTTTCTCTGCTTCTGCATTTGGATTCACTTCCCTCTTTTTTTCTTTTCTTTCTTTTTTCTTGGATTGAGACTTCTTCTTTGATCATCTCGGATTGTTGACTCGCATTCTTGTCGTAAGATCCTGCTACTTCTAACTTGAATTGATAACAGGACTGGAGGTTGCCCCTATTCTTCAGGATCCCTCCTGTTGTCTCTGACTGGAACATAAAATGAATTCCCTTATTCTTCAGGTGGGCGACTGCTACTGACTTGAAATTTCAAATAACTCGTAAATGAATTTTGAAATGAGTTATGAAATATATTCCCTCGTTCTCCAAGTGGGCACCTGCTACAACAACAAAAGAGACAAAATAAAAGAAACTTTTCTGCCCCAATTTGCACTAGGAAGATTTGTGAGTTATTAGCAAAACTGTAAACCACTTATGTTATTGACGCAAAGATGAGAGTAAAATTGAAGACTCGACTAGGATGTGCTTCTCCTGCGAGTAAAACCAAGAAAATTTTGACTTGCAAATGCATCTGCTAAAAAAACCTGAATGACCCAGACTAGAAAGTGAGTCTCCTAGATTTAAGATTAAGCTTGCGGAAAACTATAAACTAAGTTTGACTAAAGTAAAAACTGACCCTATTCTTCAGGAGGGACCCCTGATTTCAAGAAAACTAAAGATTAATAACTTAAGAAAACTAAAAATTGACCGTTTTGTCAAATCTAGACTTCCTTTTTTAAAAAAAAATATTATCCTAGGAGAAAATTCATCAGACTAGGTTTTAATCTTAGGAGAAAGATTGATCAGACTAAGTCTCTTTTCTTTTTTGTATCTCAGGAGAAAGACTCATCAGGCTAAGTCTCTTTTCTTTTTTGTATCTTAGGAGAAAGATTCATCAGACTAAGATTTCTATCCTAGGAGAAAATTTATCAGATTAGGTTTTCTATCTTAGAAGAAAGATTATCCTACTAATATTTTGATCCTAGGAGAAAGATTCACTAGAGTAAGATTTCTATCCTAGGAGAAAGTTCATCATACTAGGCTTTTTTTTTTTAATTTTAGGAGAAAGATTCATCAGACTACAATTTCTATCCTAGGAGAAAGTTCATCAGACTAGGGTTTTATTTATTATCTTAGGAGAAAGATTCATCAGACTAAGATTTCTATCTTAGGAGAAAAATTCATCAGACTAAGATTTTATATCATAGGAGAAAGTTCATCAGACTAGGTTTTCTATCTTAGGAGAAAGATTCATCAGACTAAGATTTCCATCTTAGGAAAAAAATTCATCAGACTAAGATGTTTATCTTAGAAGGAAAATGTAAAGAGTAATGGCATGATTTTATGCATATTAACAAGACAAATAAAGGGGTATATAAGGGAGTTTTTTCCAACTTAAAGTGACAATCGAAACGGGATGGTTTTCATTAAAATTCAAAGTTGCCACTTGAGAAAATTTATGGTATCCCAAGTCACCGGTTTTGAATCCCGAATCGAGGAAAGATTGACTATGTTTTAATGTCCGTGAACACATAAATCTGGGTAAACAATTATGTTAACCCGGGAGAAGGTATTAGGTATTCTCGGGTTCCATGGTTCTAGCACGGTCGCTCAACTGTTATTATTGGTCTATTATCTGATTTTTAATACAAGTTTTAGCCTATGATTTAATTTTAACTTTATAACTGCTTTTATTTAAATATTTTTTAGAAAGATTCAACGTCATCTAAAACACATCTTGAACCACATCACATAAATGCACCCTAACATTATTGAGATTTGGATTTTGGTCACATAAATGCACACCCGAGTTTAGGAAAGTAATTTAAATTACGTGCCTAAAGCAACAACGTATTTTTAAATTTGCGAGGGCCATGAAAAATTCAACTAAATGACACACTTCGATTTCTAAAGGATTAAAATTAATTAAGTGAGGACCATGAATTTTGAGATTTTATGTGGCATGGCACGTCTTAAAATATTTTAAAGGGAAAGCATTCAACTAATTGTATTTAAAACTAATTTGAAATTAAGTATCACAACTATACCACGAGAGCCATAACTTTAGCCACGATGATTATTAATTAATTAATTATATCTATAAGCAAAGCTAGCGATGAATCTTTTCCCTAAATTTGCTAAGCTAGACATATTCGGCGTTTCGAAGAAGAACTTCGTGGCGTTAAAGGACTGAAAGATTTACGCTCCACATACTAGAACAACAGTTTTACAGGGAAGATGAGTGATATTAACGATTTAATTTAGTAAAATGTATCCTACAAATAAATCATATTTGTGCAGTATCGTGTAATTAATTTAGTTGAAATGTTGCAACTAACTAGCTGACATTAACCCTTCTATATTCTAACACAGAGACAAAATATATAAAAAATGAAAACTGAGCACTAGAATTAGTACCAAAAAAAGATCCAACTAGCGAATTCAAGCATACTAGCAAATTAAAATGTATTTGAAAACTTTCTTTCAATATTGATGGGGTAATAACTCCAAATCGGAAAAAAGTCGGACAGAATGACTAACCGATGAATCAAAGCTTAGAAATCGGCAACAAAACTTTCAGCCGAAAAGGGGCCACGACCGAAACCCGACACAGCAGCTCGTACAGACCTCGTCGGCGACCTCAAACTCCAAGCATTGGAAAATCTCGAGTCCAAACCAAACACCTCAGCTACTCCATTTCGATTGATTGTTGTGATTGCAACTGATGGAATGGACCAATATGATAGCCTTGCGGCCAAAATTGAAGTGAAACAGTAATTGAAGGATGAAACTGAAATGGGTCACATAAGAGATATTGATGACTTCAATTTATCCATATACCGAATTGTGTCAAAGTGGTGATATGCAGTTTATATGAGATGAAAATTTGATGAACGAGGATGGAGCACTAGCAGTGGCGGATCTAGGATTTTAAGGTCGTGGGTACTTACTTTTCTTTAAGTGCACAATTATTCGAATGCAAGAGTAAAAGACTTAATGTAAAAACTACTAATAATATTATTATTACCAACAGAACTTCTAGTCACAATTCACAACTGTGATCGACGACTTTTCATATGTTGAAAACGATGAATAATGGCATCGTTGTTTACAATTGAGAATATCTTACGCTCTACATAGCAAACTAAACAACTATTTAAAAATCCATCACCTATGCTATTACGAAGCTCATTTTTTATGTAGTTCATGGATGAGAAAGCACGTTCCACAGAAGCGGTAGCAACAGGCAGAATGAGAGTCAACTTGATAAGTAAATACACTAGTGGCCAAGTTTGATGCAGGTCTGACTTAACCAACACTTTAGAAAGGTCACTAATTCCCTTCATGTTGAAGAACCTCTTGTCATGACCACGAGCATAAACTATAAAACTATCAAGCTGGAAACTAAGATCCCGGAGCTTGTTACTATCAAACTCATTCGGATAATATTGAGCCAACTTCTTTATCCTGTTCTTATCAAAATTATCAAATGAATTAAGTGGATTTAAACTAGCCATACCGAGAAGTAAGTCGGTACTCACGGCATCAAAACGACTTCTAAACTCTTGAAGATGCAAATCGATAACACCATTAAATATCTCAACGTGCAAGTGATGAGAGTATGTAACATCAAGAGCTCTACGCTTTGGCTTCCCAGGAAAATAGAGAGCATCCATCTTTGGGATCATTATCTCATGTTTATCACAAAGTGAAGAGACATCATCCATTAATGATTGAAATTCACTATTCCTCATCCTTTGTAATCTTTGCTTTGTATGAGTAAGGAGTCTCATAGCATTGACAATATCTTGATCCATCCTTTGTAATGAGGAGCTCAAATCATTTGTCATCATTAGAACTTTCCACGTCAAGTGCAACATAAAAATAAATTCAAATTCCTTAATCTTAGTCATAAGACTTTCAGCAACAAGTCTATTAGCATAATTTGGACCTTCACGAGCAACAAATTCAAGAACATGAACAATTGATGAAAATAGGAAAATGAGGTTATCTAACGTTCTATAATAAGAACCCCAACGAGTATCACCTGGTCGTTGAATCCCACGTTCTTGATTTAGTCCACGTCCAGTATGCACTTCACCTGATATGAGCAACTCCTCTAATTTTTCAGCTTGATGTTGTCGAAGCAAATCCCTGCGCTTAAAAGATGATCCAACAATATTTAACACATTAGTAACTATACAGAAAAAGTCATCTACATCTGAATGCTTCTTTGCAAGAGCCACAAGTGTTAATTGCAATTGGTGAGCAAAACAATGAATGCAATACGCCGATGGACTTTCATTCAGAATCAAAGTTTTAAGACCACGTAGCTCTCCTTGCATGTTACTAGCTCCATCATAACCTTGCCCACGTATTTGAGATGGACTTAATGAGTGATACGAAAGAAAAGAGTCAATTTCCTTCTTCAATGATTGAGCAGATGTATCATTGACATGAACAATACCAACAAATCTCTCAATTACTTCGCCCTTTTTGTTAACATATCTCAAAACAAGTGCCATTTGCTCCTTGTGTGATATATCCTTCGATTCATCAACTAGTATCCCGAAAAAATCCCTATCCAAGTCTTCAATGATAGCTTTGATTGTTTCTTTGGCACAAGCATCAACAATATCTTTCTGAATCATTGGGGAACACATCATTTCATTTTTTGGAGCATTTTCTAATATAATA